>JANKYH010000896.1:0-97372 GCA_027475595.1 Populus davidiana x Populus alba var. pyramidalis
TAACCATAGGCATGATAAAGCTGAACCTCACTTATTGTCTAACTTTTGAAATCATAAACAATAAGATGCAAGCAGGAACAAAACGTTCTACAATTTCAGCAGATTGAACATGAAGTACATATTATAATTGGTATGCATCAGTGGTGAAAAAAAGAGATGGAGAGAGACGATAGTGTCTCTTACCAATCCTGTGTGAGTATCCTCTGGTAAGCTATATCAAAGAACCATTCAGCCTAGAAGCAGCTCTTAGATGAAGGACATGAAATAAGGTTTTTTATATCTTCATCAGGCTTCACAAAGTATTGAGATCTCTAATTCTAAGTCACTTTCATCAATTGACAATTTGTTCACTCCACCCCCCGTGAGGACACACTTGGCATTGATGGTATAGTGGAAGAGTGATCTGGAGTAGACCTTTTAGGTGAAGAAAGTAAAGGTTTTAGTGGAATTTGCGAAGAGTGAAGACTACTTTCAAACATCTCTACCACCTTTGTCATTGATGGTCTATCTGATGGAATTGTTTGGATGCACCACAAACCTATTAAAATCATTTTTTTTATAATCTCTTCTTCCTCTTCTGATATACCCTCATGAAGTAATGTAATCTCTCCCGGTTCAAGATACTTGTAAAACCAATCAGGGAAATACATTTCACTGGTTTCCGAAGATCCAGTATAATTTTTTTTTCTTTCTCCGACCATTTCTAGAACCATCATTCCATAGCTATACACATCAGACTTGAAAGATACTCCTCCAAAATTTCTGCAGAACACTTCAGGTGCTATGTAACCGACAGTCCCTCTTGCGCCTGTCATTGAAACCTTACTCTCTTTACTCTTGCATAGCTTTGCCAGACCAAAATCAGAGATCTTTGGACAAAAATCTTCATCGAGAAGAATGTTGTGAGGCTTTATGTCAAAATGCACAATTCGAGTGTTACAACCTCTATGTAAGTACTCGAGACCTCTAGCAATACCAACTGCAATTTCATAAAACCTTTCCCATTGTAAACCAAAATTTGTATCAGGGGTTCCTTCATAAGATATGAACTTGTCTAAAGAACCCTTGGTCATGAATTCGTAGATCAAAGCTCTTTTAGTCTTCTCATAGCAGAAACCCAAAAGTGTAACTATATTCACGTGGGAAGTTCTGCTAATGCTCGCAACTTCATTCATGAACTCTTCTCCATCACCTTTAGATTCTTTCAGGACTTTTACGGCCACAAGTCGACTGTTCGTTAACTTTCCTATGTATACATTACCAAATCCCCCCTCCCCTAGTTTATTGGCGAATGAGTTGGTGATTTTCTTAATGTCTGAATATGAATAACGCCTTGGGGTGAGACAATGATAGTCCATCATAAATGTTTCAAACCTGTCAACATTCTGTGAACTCTTCAGCTTGAAGGTCATTGCTATAATGCCACTAAATGAGCCTTCTCTTCCACTGAAACAAATTGCAATTATAGAAAAAGCAATTATCGCTGCCATAACTGCTGATATGGCTGTAAAAGAAAATGATCATCATCATTATTATCGACGTCATCGTCATCAAATGAAAATATTGGATTCTTATTCTTATATTCACCTGTAGCAATCTTAAGACGCTTACCAAACCTTGAAGATCCTGTTCCTGTAACATGTACATCAAGCAAGTTTATGATATAAGAAAATTTTACAACTTTCATTGGTGATCAGTAACTATAATAAAAAAAATGAAATTACCCTAAAGACAGAAAAGTGAAATGTGCTGACTCATGATGATGGTGATGACGACAACCAATGGAAGATGTCGTACTTAATTAGAAATAAACAAATAATAGAATCAGTCTTAGACATAAAATTCAATAAAGTTCAGGAATTAATTTTGAGATTAAGTGTGATATATTAGGTAATGTCTTTATTTTCTGAACTCCTTAATGTCTTATCTATATTGTTGTAAACTTAAGCGAACCATTCCATGGCACAAATAATAGAATCAGTCTCAGCAGACATAAAATTCAATAAAGTTCAGGAATTAATTTTGAGATTAAGTGTGATATATTAGGTATTGTCTTTATTTTCTGAACTCCTTAATGTTTTAATCTATATTGTTGTAAACTTAAGCTAAGCATTCCATGGCAGCTTTACAATTCTTTCTTGAATACTGTTTATGTCACTCCATTCATTCATTTTTTTTATTGTAGAAACGTTTTTTTAAAAATTAAATTATTTTTTATTTTAAATTAATATTTTTAATGTTTTTATATGCTCATTTAAAATAAAATTATTTTAATATATTTTCTAGTAAAAATTACTTTTAAAAACAACTTCCCTTTTTCAAGCAATTCAAGCATTAATTCTTGAAATCATTGAAGCTTTGCATAATTTGATTAAAAAAACCCTCCATATCAATTACCACAGGAAGGCCTACTAGTATTTCCTGAAAGCTACCAAACTCGTAAGGAAACTAGAAGATTTTGGCTAGTCAAAATCAATATCGATTTTTAACTTACCAGGACAGAGGTGATCATTACAGATGCAAATAGGTACTTTACCATCAAACCCACAATGCCTACCAGAATGCTTGGAACATTTCTGACAATCAGCACTGTAAGGATTCCTATAACTGACATCAAACCCTTCTCTCAAAACCTCAACAAGTAATGATGACCCATTAGCCCTAAGTTGTTGTGCCCGACTCTGGAGAAATGGCACTTGAAAACTAGTCTGACACTTGTCCATAAAAGGAAGACCAGAAACAGGATCACCAATCATGAAAAACCCTTCTTCTGAATCTCCTGGCATGGGACATGGAAGCTTAAATTTTTTATCGACAGAGTCACCTAAGTCCTTGCACCCATAAAAAAAAGTAAGGTTTTCATTGTGGTAGACAAGACTGAAGCTACCGTTATCAAAAGTGCTGGTGGTGGATTGGTATGTGCATGGACGGTACTCATCGTAGAAGTCTGAACGTGAGAGCCTTAAGGTTTGGCTGGTTTGGTTAACCTGAGTGACTCGGTAAGTCAGTGAGTTAGCTGTGAGGGTGGTCACTGAGTCACCATCACATTTGAGCCGGAACTCCGGTGGGCCGCAGTGGGGTGGACGTTGGCCACCGGTGAAAGGGTAGGTGATGTCTGTGAGGGCACCGCAAGAGAAGTTTTGGTTGCAGTTTGAAAGATTACTCATGTAATTCGAAGGTAATGATGCCGTTAAGTGGAGGAACAATAAGAGGGTGAAAAGGAAGGAGGTGGCAGCAGCGGTGGCGAGGGGGCGCATTGGTGGAGGAATTAGAAGGGGATGATGGTGGTGGTTGTTCTGGGTGTGGAAATGCTGCAAGGAAAGAGGGTAGTGTGGTAATGGCCTAATGGAAGAGGGGTTAGACAGTACATGACTCCTGACTGGGTTATGGCAATGGGTTGGGTGGCTCTGGTACGTTGGCTGAAAAGTTGTTTAAGTCAGTCAAGGAGGAAATTGAAGCAGAAATTTCCTATAGACAGGTATTTGAGAATTTTGGGATCGCAGGAAAAGTATGCTAATGGGAAATGGCATCATTTTTCTGTGTTAACCCCTGGACCACTTTGTACCATCCATCCTGTTCTATGGTTTACCAAGACTTCGTAAAGAGTTTCAAGTCATTGATTCTCTTCTTCCTATTTTCTTTTATTATATAATTTAAAATTACTTAAAATACCATACATCACTCTCATGGAATATTTTAGAAAAGAATTAGTTAATACTTCTAAATATTGATGTCATTTAATTGTTTTTTAAATTTGAATAATTGGCTTTATGTTATTTTGTTTTTAATTATTTTTATAATTTTATAGATTTCGATTAGTATCCATTACAAGTGTTCAATGAAAATCTTTATATCCTATTTGATAACATAATTAAAATTAAATTACACACTTCACTATGCATACTTTGAAGAATTGATAAATCATATGATAAAATTTAAGATAGACAATTCTAAAAATTTACCTAGGTTAATCTGTTATAAGATATTGATTTGATCAATCAGAACCGATCGATTGTTCTAGTCATTAGTAAATTATGATAACAAAATTCACTCTTATTAACATTTGAGAGTTAGGTATAAGCTCTTGGTATTGATAATGTATTTTCATCCAAAAAAAAAAAATCTTCAAGTGATGTCAAAATTTTGATGTGAATTTATCAATTACCATTGTACTCTTGAATTTGAAATAAAGAAGGAATACAATACTCAAATATATTTTGATACTTGAAGTGATGGAAATGGATAAAAAAAGGTCAGATGTTGATAGAAAAAAATCAATCAAATTAAAAAAAATAATCTAAATGGAACTTAATCTATTTTTTCAGCATGTATATATAAAAAAACTATCATCATCAAACTCATCTTGTTAAATAAAACATGTTGACACCAATAATAGCAAATTTTATCTTTGAAAAGTGATCATTCATCAACTTACTCTTTTCTTCACCATTTCAAGGGGTTTTTTTCTCTCTTATCTCAAACTCAAAGATTGAAATATTATGAAAATAAATTTTTGAATCAAAATTAAAATTGTAAAAATTAAAGGGACTATAGAGTAAGAAAAAGAAAGTGGGGGACTAAGAATAACTTTTTCTAGAAATTTGATATTAGTCTTGAGATTTCTCTTTATTTTACACTTTGATCTATAATTGTTAAATTTTTCTTTCCTTAACAAACGTTTATAAATTGGTCATAAATTTGGGTATAGAAAAAAATAAAAATAAGTTCAAAGGCAAAAAAGAAAGGAAAAACCTTGGCTAATATGGATTCGGCTATGGTGTTTTTTCTAGGCGTTTTAGTATATCTTCTAATGGTAATGTTATTATCATACATAGGCAATATTAAAGGTATTTTTTAGATAAATAATTCTCTTGATATTTTTTCGTGATAAATCTTCTTTGCCCCTTGAAACTTCTTCAAACATTTGTTCGGTTCATTATTAAAAATTTCTCTTGCCTTTATTTTTTTCTTCCTTGATAAATCTTCTTTTTTCCCTTAAAACTTGTTTAAACATTTGCTAGGTTCATCAATTGCTGAACCTGAGACCTTGGGTGGTGGTTTTACATGGAATCCTTAATTACAATGTTTTAGACATGGAGCATTATCTTTATTGTTATTATCACAATTAATTTTTATTATATTATTTTCTTATTTTTAGTTTTTTTTAGGTTTTCAAGTGTTCCAAGCATATTTTTTTTATCTTATAGTTGGACCAAGCTGAAATTTTATTAACAGGAAAGTGATATATCAACAATTAGTGGCTTCATCTTCAGCCTTTCAATGTAAGAACGCTGCACCCATCTGCTTCAACCTATTCTCTTGTCTCGAAGCTGTGTTTGAAGCCATAAATGGCATTATCATTAAAATATTAAGATCAGAAACATGAAAAAAAATGTTTTCAGCACTTCTTGCATTGTGAATGTTAAGGAGCGATCCCACAATCAGATAAAGAGAATAATCGTAACAAGCTTAAAGAAAAAGAATCACACATCTACTACATAGTGTTTTACGTGACTCTGCTATGCTTGTATCTATAGGCGAAGAGGAAAAGTTTCATTGTATTGGAATAATACAAGTCTTAGAGAGCTCACATCCCTAATCAACCTGAAGAAATTTTGCTCCAGCATGTTGTTCTTATTCTCTTGATGGATTTATTCCTTTTCTTTTTCAACATTGCTTTATTTAGCTTTAGAGGATTTGGTACAAATGTAGTTCTGTTAACCTTCTGATAGAAAATCATGAATTCCCGCATAATATATAGTTCTATGTCAGTCCAAAAGCATATCAATCATGCGATTATTTCATCATAACAATACCAACCAAGAGAAGATGGTAAAACTCAATCTCATTGATTGTACAACACTTGAAATTTCTACTCACATATTGTAAGCACAAAGGATAAGGATATCTCTACAACTAGTAGGAATGCGGTGTTGCAGTTGAAGAACTGCTTGCTCTAAATTGATCACTCGTAGAATCTGGTGAAAGTTGGAGTGGAGGAGGAGGATGCTTCATTAGACCAACATCATCCTCACGAATATCCAATACATCTGCCTTTTCTGCTCCGTAATTTTCTTTCTCAATTCTCCTCAGGATCTCCAACACTTCCTCCATAGTAGGCCTCATTTCCCTCTCATGTTGCAAACACCGGAAAGCTAATTCTGCAACTGATGTTACCATCTTCCTCACCCCGAAATCCTTGTCAAATCCAAGAAATGGATCAACCAACTCATTTAAAGCATGGTTTTGGATTTTCTTCACTGCCATGATGGACAAATTAATATCATGCCGATGCCTATTGGTGTCCACTGCTTCTAAAGCTGATATCAGTTCAATCAAGACCACTCCAAAGCTGTAAACGTCGCTCTTGTTCGTCAGTTGGTAGCATTGATAATACTCGGGATCAACATATCCAGGCGTTCCTTGTGGAGCAGTCGATACATGAGTAACATCAGTTGGGAACAATCTAGACAAACCAAAATCAGCCACTTTCACATGGAAGTCGTTGTCTAGGAGAATGTTATTGGTTTTGACATCACGATGTATGACATCTGAAGCGTGGAGGTATGCAAGTGCACTGGCTGTCTCTATAGCAATGCTCAACCGAACAGGCCAAGTGAGCAAACCAGAGTTCGACTGTCTTCCATGAAGATGATCAGCGACAGTTCCATTAGGCATGTATTCATAAACAAGTAGAAGCTCTCGGCTATGCCTTGAGGTGCATCCATAGAGTTCCACCAGGTTCCTGTGCCGCAAATGAGCTAGGATCTCAATTTCATTCATAAACTGCTCAGCACGTCTCATGTTGCTCTCATATAGGCGCTTGACAGCTACCACACGCCCATCCCTGAGTACTCCTGGTTATTCAAGCAATTACGTTAAAACTTTAGAAAGGAGTCAACAAAGAAGTTGATATATGCAAAGTTACTATACTGCAAAATAAAATAATTTCATCTTCTAACCATAGTAAACAGTGCCAAACCCTCCATCTCCAAGTTCTTTTGAAGAATGAAAACAATTAGTGGCTTCCTCGAGTTCATTGTAGCTGAAAACCCGCACTCCAAAGTAGGTACTGCCCTTATCAAGGTCAGACTTTGAGGGGTAAGAGAAGGGGTGGTTTGAGAGAGATTAGTTGAAGTAGCAAGGCCTTTGCTTGAAGGAGTAGCTGCTATAGGAAGGTCTTTGCTTTTCAGGACGGCAGCTTTTCTTCTCTTCCGTTGTATAATGGTCATGATCCAACATCCCAAAAAGACAACGACAACAGTACCTGCTATGCTAAGTCCTGGAAGTAGGAAAAAAAACTGCTCAGCTTTTTGTTTTTCGTTTTTTAATGTGTGTGTAGCAGAACTATACCTATTTTAAGTGAATCTGGGTTAGAGGTCTCCTCTGCGAAAAAAAATGAAAGCGAGAAACGTCAGTTGAAACATTAATGATCACATTGAAACAAATTTTCAGTAGGCTGTAGGCACTTGGTTAATAAGCACAATAAATTGGACTAACTTCTAATATATGATATTGGCTATCTGAGTTTTTATTTGTTGAATACAAAAATAATTCAGGAATTCATTCAGGTTATAGACAACATTAAAAGGAAGCAGGTTCACAATTGAGAACATAGTTACTAAACTCTATCCGGGAAAAGTACAGAGTCACATAGTTACCCTAAATCCGGGTCAGCTAGGTCCCAGATCAACCCATGCACAATGCCAGGTTTAATAACAGTGTTATGATCATCCGGGTCAGCTAGGACCTTGAGCTGGGCAACCATAGTAGATTGTTATGTTATGATCATCCGTTGTGTAACTCGAAAGACGGGGATTCAAAGTTGTGTTGAGTAGGAGAGTAGGACAGAGATTTTCTCTGTAATCTGTTCTAGCAACGTTAAGAGTCCGTTACTGATTATTGATGGCAAGGACTTTGTACGTCGATTGAGTGATTGTGATCTCCGGAACTTGGTTACTTCAATTGAGCTCGAACCCTGGATAGCCACAGTAATCAGGCCTATTGGATCCAGAGAAAGGATAACCCTTAATATTTCCGCAATCAAACAAGTTTCTGCAGATTAGATACCGCTCATCATCAGCAGAAAACACAAGTGTGAAACCACAGACAAAGATTATGGTTATGAACAGGATAAACCGAGACATGGCCAAAAGGAGACGTGGTCGCATTTTCACATAGAGAGGATTGAAAGGAAAGACTGTTCATCAAGTATTGAGTTAAGGCGAGAAACAAAATAGATGGAAGTTATCTCACTCAACTATTATAATAGAATTGGTGGTGAGTATTTGACCAATGGGAATGAAAATTTTCAACGAGAAGCTTCCATTAGAGCGATAAAGAGTGGCATCAATTGAAATTTAGGTAGCCAACCTAACAGGCAGGTCATTTTCTTAGCAAGATAAAATAATTTTTAATGTATAATTGGTAATTTGATATCCTGATCGAAAATTCTGTGGCCTTGTAGAATTTTCCTAGTTTCAGGTCTGATATACCCTTTGTACTTGCTGTTCTACGGCCTGCGGCAAACTCAAACTGAAACACACTTTCTTATTCATTTTGGTTTACAAAGTTGACAAAACCAATAAATAAAAAGATAAATTTTCCTCCAACTAATTTCCGGGAGACTGAGCGATCTGTCCTGACAAGTATGAGCATAACAAACAGTATAGCAGACAAAACAGGGGATTAAAGCAGGTAAGCAGATAAAAACAAAGATCTTGGGATGTTATGATATTCTCTATCCTGACAGGTATGAGCATAATAAAAAGTATAGAAGAAAAACCAAGGAATAAAAGTAAGGTATGCAGATAAAAATAAATATACTATGATGTTATGATATGAAAAGTATAGCATAAATAAATTTTTAAGTTTGAGTTGTTAGACCACATTGTACATTATCGGCAAGACCATCTAGTCTATGATATGAACTCAATTTTTGGATCCGCTTGTAAATTTCCTGTAGTTAATAATCACGTTTGTTCTGCTTCATCTAAACAGCTCAGCAATACAGCAATGCAGTTAAAAATAAAGATACTGTGATGTTATGATATTCTAGGTTCAAGTTCCTAGAGTAAAAGCTGTCAATGTTTCAGAATAACTGTCATATGTGCCAACAAAGGCAAGATCAAACGGAAACAAGAGGTGAGGATTTGGGCTTGGATTTTAAGTTTGAGTTATTAGACTAGATTGTACAAGGAAAGAGACCACTAAACATTTAACAACCAAAAACGACATTATCGGCAAGACCATCGAGTCTATGATATGAACTCAATTTTTGGATCCGCTTGTAAATTTCCTGTAATTAATAATCACGTTTGTTCTGCTACATCTAAACAGCTCAGCAATACAGAAACGGAATATAATGAACTGAATTTACACAACAGCGAAAGAGGAAAGGAGCAGTTGCCCTTAATTTGTTTCCATGGTTCATATGTAACCACATGAACAGTGTCTTCACAAGAGCAACAAATCCTAAAAGCAGTCAAGTTCATCTTTGTTATGCGAACATTGGCGAGAGCGTCACTGATATGATGAGTTTATCTTGGATGTCTTTAGCTTTTCCTTGTTAAGATTTAGTAAAATTCTTAGCTATGACCAAGTATTAAACAAAAATCATACAATTTTCGGTGTCATCCTAATCTTCTGCAGAACCTGCTATCAAAACTTCCTATGACTACTTGGTATCATAGTTACACCACTGGCCTCGATTTTCTTGTGGTATGACCATTATGTAACTGGAAAGCTATATCCCTTATTACCATGGTCTATTTCTGAGTTTGAGCCTCCTAGCTAGTCCACTAGACAAGTTGTTCTAAGAAAAACATGGTCATATCAGTGTTTGCTTCTGTCCAAGTATAATTAAGACAAAATTTAACCGAATAAAACAGGAAAGGAACTAAGACGTGAAGCATCTAGCATTGGCTTGAGTTCATATACTGATCCGAGCCATTGCTAAGGTACATACCTGAAACAGGAGCAGCAGTGGGTGTTGAACTGGTTGGAGCATACGTATTTGATCCTCTAGATTGATTTGGCCAGTAACAAGTTATTTCATTAGAAGTACTGTCATAACCACAAGCTCCTGCAGACCTTAAGCACTCTCTACATGCTGTACTGTCAACCTTCCATCTTACCTCAAAACCTTCTTTCAAGTATCGTTTGAAAACTGGCAAATCCAGAATTGATGGCAAAGCTATTACAGGAGCTGGAAAAAAGACACTGCTGTAACAAGCCCCAGGACCATTAGCCATTGGTAGCACAAAACCACTTTGATAATTAACCCCATTTATTATGCAAGTGAATAGTGCAGGGCCATCTAAAGCAAAAGGCAGACAACCATAAACAAAAGTAAAATTCATGTAACCAGTAACAGACTCAAACATCATCGGATCGAACGTGCTGTTCACAAATTGAGGCGGACACAATCCAACGAAGCTGTCCTCTCTTGCAATCCTGAGAATTTCAGTGTCTTGTTTGATGTCCAAAACACGGTATCTAACCTCGTTAATATTCATCTTGGTGATATTATTCTCACACTTGAGTTCCAATTCAGGAATGCCACAGGAAGAAGGTCTGGCACTTCCCCAAAAGGGAAAGTCTGCGGTAATATTGCCACACACAAACTGATTACTACAGTCACTGAACAGGTCATTGTTGCTTAGTGATGAAGGAATTCGAATGAATAGCAACAATACAATAACAGAAACTGAAAGAAAAGGAGATAAAGAAAAAACCAAGGAATTCATTCTGGCAAAGAGGAAGTAGTATAGGAGAGATGGAATTGTGTGTTAGTGTGAGCTTGATTGCTTCAGGGAAAGTTCAGAGGACAGAGAAACGAGTTACTCCACGATAAAGCATCAATTTCAGGGAAATAAATGCATCAGGAAGTGATAGATGCTGATGCAATACTTGAGAATATTGAATGCTTAGCTGACTAAATTTCTTTTTATTGGAAGAGGGTTACCGACAATGGCGGAGGTATTTTAAAGAATTGGATAGGTTATAGTTTAGATAAAGATTTTATTAATATTTATTAATTAGTTTTATATAAAAAAAATTATAATTTTTTATTGAGTTATTAAAAAAATTTAAAAATTTATTTAAAGCCTTTATGATGTTTTAGTTTGAATTAAAATTTAAAAAATTATAATTTAATCAGTTTTATGATATTATATATAATTTTTAATTCAATTATTAAATTGAGTAGAAATTTTAGAATGATCTTAAAATAACATGGGCAGGTAATGGTAAGACATGGTTATCAAAAATTGACTTAATTTTTTGGTTTAATTTCACGTATAGGTTTGATTTATCATTGCAATCTCTAGCAAATCAACTTGTGCTGCCAAATCCGTGTAGGTTTATTAATGCTGCTGAAATAGAGCAGCTTCTGCCAAAACACATATCTCAATAGAAATTAATTATGGATCCTGGATGCTCCCTTTCGTCATTAATTTGATTGCATGGCGAACAGGTATTGCCTGCCTAATTAGCTGTTACTCACCACTAGAAACACCCAACTACCAACTTAATTTGTAACTAACAACTACTACCATAATGCAGATTAGTTTGAGAATAAGTTTGTAATTGAGGATTGTTTTGGTTGAATTATACGATCATTTGCGTAAATTATATTATATGGTATTTTATCAAAAGAACCAAGTCCTAAATTATAATTTATATAATTATTTAATGGACATCATCGAATATAAATTTTTAATTTTTAATTAAATAGAATGAAAATAATAATATTCAAACTTGTGAGCATTTCATCAAATAAGTTTATGATACAACATCATATAGTTCACTTAATCTAATAATTTAAATTATTAAATTAAATTTAAAAATAATTTTAAAGTATATTTTACAATCTCATAACAGTTAAGTTAAGCTACCGAGTGGAGTTATTGTGTTGATATCTAGAGCGTCTACTTCTTGGCTAATGATTCTCAAAGATCTCGAAGATAATTGTAATTCATTACAAAACTTGAACTTCAAATTAACCATTGATTTTTGTGCTCCATTAAAGATGAGAAATAAATTATCTCCACTGTATCTACCACCGAAGTCCATCAACAAACGATGATATGTTTATGTTTGAAACGTAGTGTAAATTATATTTTTTTAAAAAATTATTAATTTTTTTTATATATATTTATAAATCATTTTAATATGCATATATCAAAAATAATTTTTATAAAATAAAAAAAAATATTATTTTAATATATTTTTAAATAAAAATTACTTTATACTATAATTACTCCTATAATTCCAAACATACATACATGTACACGCGTAGGTGTAAGTGTTCATTTGGCCTCGCATTTCTCTCAATGAAATTAATAAGATTCAAGAAGCGAACAGCTGGGGCTGTTTTTTCTAGGTGGGGGATTAAGAGAAGTTTCTGTTGACTTATTGACAACAGTATATATTTCATAATTGCATTGTGAATTCTTCTAGCCCCTAGGCAATCCTATACGTCCAAGGCACCATTTGAAAATATAATAAAAACCGTGTTTGTTTAAATTTTAAATTATTTTGATTTTAAAAATAATTTTTTTAAATAAAAAATATATTATTTTAATTTATTTCTAAATAAAAAATATTTTAAACTATAACTACTATCTCAATCTTAAACAAGTTAAGATCTTATCTAGTGTGCGATTTAAAAAAATATCAAAATTATTAGGTTAATGTTATCAGATCCTTTTATAACAATAATATCATTACATTTAAAAATGATTCGGCATAATTTGACAAAATCAATTGAATATTAAAAAATTGATTGACTTAATGTAACTTTTGTTCAAATTAAAACTTAATCCTGTTAGATTTTGAGTCATCAATTTTTCATGTCAACTCCTAAATTAGGTTTAATATATCACAAAAAAGCTTTCACTAGCTTAATTGTTTGTGCTGCACTGGAAGTTTCTATTTAAATCAATGAATAATGTTATTCATTTTAAAAAAAAAATTATTGATTGTGCATAAACTGACTTAATTTATATAAAAATTTTATACAATATAGGCTGAATTATTTTCATAAAAAAATAGAGAAAAACATGAATGGGTTTTTTTTCCTCCAAAAAATTGTTGAGATACAATTGTGTCGGAAAATAATATGTTTTCCAAAACTTTCTCTAGCTAAAACATGCTTAATATATATATATATATATATATATATATATATGATTTGAAAAAAAAAATTAAATGAAAAGGCAAAAAAAAAAAAAACTCTGTAATTTTATGCTACTTTATGAAAAGACAAATCCCTTTTTTTAATTTTAGCTTTAGTTTTTTTTATATGTTTTTTTATTCATTTTTTTATTTGTGTTTTTCTTTTTATTTTTTTCAAAATTGTCTTCTTTTTCTTTTCATTTTTTTATGTTTTGTTTTTTCAAAATTATTTTTGTTGATTTTATTTTTTTAATGTTAAGCTGGTTGAGAATTAAGTTTTGTAGTTTTTTTTCTTTAAAACAATGTGAATTGTTACAGTGCTTCCCAACATGGTTTTTTTTTCTTTTTTATGATTTTTTTTTTAGAATTATCTTTATCGATTTTATTTTTTTTCATATTGTGCTGGTTGAAAATTTAGCGTCGTAGTTTTTGTTTTTTTTAAAAAAACATTGTGGATTAATATAGTGTTCCCCCACATGATTTTTTTTGTTATGATTTTTTTAAAAAATTATCTTTATCGATTTGATTATTTTTAATATTGAGTTGGTTGAGAATTACAATTATAGATTTTTTCATGAAACGCTATAGATTGCTACAGTGTTTCCCTACTTGGTTTTTTTTCCTTTCGTGTTTTTTTTTATGATTTATTTTAAAATTATCTTTATTGATTTTATTTTTTTAATATTAAATTGGTTAAGAATTTAGCTTTGTAGTTTTTTTAAAAAATATATTATAAATTGTAACAATTTTTCTCCATATAATTTTTTTTTATGACTTTTTATTTATATACAAATATATAATAATGTCAAAACATGTCACAAGCCCGTACCATCACGTGTGCATGCCATCTATTCTGTATCTTAAACGCTTTATATTTTATGGTAATTTGCTTAGTGCAATAGACAAGGTCAACGTAATAATTTCCTCAAAAGCCATGGCATACGGAACTTTTTATTATTTCTAATGGAAACCTCAGTTGAATAGAAATTAAGATGTGGGCCTTGGGATCTAAACGACCCAATAATTTTGTTCACTAATGACTTGGATTAAAACTTTAATGGGCTTTCTTGTTGGGCTCCACCAAGATTGTTAGATTTCTTTTTATGGATGATCTTGTTAGTTCATATTATGTTGAGCAAGGTAAAAATGTATTTTGACTTGTAAAATCATATGATTTAACAAGTTAAAAGGCATAAAACATGTAGATTCGGGTTTAAAACTTGAAAACCAGTAAAATTATTCATACTCGCGTAAAATTTGGTCAACTCATAAAAAACATGAAACACATTTCAATTTCATGATTACATGTGAAATGAAAAACAATTGCTGATTGAGTCCATGTCTCCATAGTCCACCCTTTCTCTTTTTGGATTTTCCCTTTCTCCTTTCTCTTTCCTCAAATCCCCAATAACACAACATATTAAGAAATTAGTTCCACTCTCCACTCACCAGCAGCGCCTCTAAAGTCTGATGATCTGAATCTAATTGTCTCCACTCTCCACTCTCTTAGCTGGTATTGCTTGCTATCGAGATCCAAATTCCAAAATGTTCTTGGCAAGAAGAAGGTAAAAATTTATTTCCAAGCTTTGTTTTTTCTATTTGGTATTCCTGGTGTGATGCTATAAGAATTCAGGTCACGGGTTTTTAATATTTTTTATTAGACTTTGTTGCATTTTGTTATTATGTAGAGCAACCAACTGTTATAACTGTTATGTGAGCGTGTTTGGGAGTGTGGTTGTGGTTGTTTTTCAAAGTGTTTTTCATTCAGAAAAGTATGTCAATAATGTTATTTTATTTTTAAAAATCATTTTTGAGATCAGCACATCAAAATGATTTGAAAACATCAAAAACATATTAATTCTAAAAAAAAAATTCAAATTTTGTGAAAAGCGCTTTTCAAACGCAATCCCAAACGGGTAGGCATAAACTATTTTGCTGAGAAGTGAAGGCATTTCTCACTGATTTGCACTTGGAAAACTCCTATTGAGTTTTCTCTTTGATCCTTTTCTGTTTCTTTACTTGTTTCTGGAGTCCATTTGCAAATAATGTAAACATTTTCAATTGGCATGAGCTGAGGCCTGATTTCATGTCTTCTCTCAGTCCTCAAGCTATCATTATTGGTCCCTCTCTGTTCAACATGCAATGGTTTTTCATGGTTTTTATTGGATATGAGTGATGTTCCCATGCCTTTCTTGGACCAATAATAATTAGTTTTATATACATAGCATGTTTTCTTTAAAAATATTTCTATTGGTTTGAAAATTTGTTAAGTGCAAACTGGCTTGTAACGCTTATTTCCCCCCCCCCCCTCTCATAAGTACAAGTGTTCATGGTTGGAATTTGACAAATTTGGACTTTAGTCAAATTAATTTAGAATATTTGTTGAAAGAAATGAATGTAGGATTTTGCTAAATTAAATATAATTTAATTTTGCCAAGTTCTATATTCTCTTGTACTACATGGCATATAATTCAAAAATCTTAAAATTAAATACATCAAAATTATTCAATCTTTGTTGAGAATTATATCTCATAGACACATTAAATTAATTGCTTTTCTCTTTTTGCCAATTGACATTTTTTTTAAATAATGCAAGTAATGTGAGTTTTAAATTTGTAAGATAATTAAGTTCTTTTCATTTAAATTTTATTAGCATTTATTAAATGATAAAGAAATAGGTAGATAAAGCATATGCACATACTAAGTTAAAGCATATTATATGAACAACGCATGATTGCTTGAATTAAGAATGAAAACACGATCTTAAGAGATCGGCTTATGCTTTATTAAATCTTAAGATTTCTAAGTCTCTTGCGTTTAAATCTTATAATCAATATTTAAGAGAATTTATTAAATTTCTCTTAATACACTTGATCAATATGGGAAGTATATATTTAAAATATTCAAGGACGAGACTTATTTTCTGTCAATGTATATGATAGTTCAAAAATACCCTTTATCATAAAATAAAAACGTCATATACTTGCATGTATAGAAAAATGATACAGTCATTTAAAACGATCACTGGACATCATTTTAAACTTAGATGTTGCATTTTTTAGAGGGTCGGCTGTTATATGTAAAATCTGTGATTTTGATATTTAAGATAGAATGTTTGGTTAGTTGTTGAATGGTTGATTAATGTTGCTCTAAACAAACAAACAACGTTTGAACGTTTGTTAGAAATTGTGCCTACGTTGTAGACATCCAAGAACAAACAATTGTTAAGAGTGTTGTTTAGTTGTTTGGGATTTAAATTACTCATCCAAACAACTAAGAAACAGTCATTATTGAGGAAAAAAAAAATGACATGTTCACAAAATAAATGATCACATTTTTTATTGTTGATTAAATGGTTTACACTGAATATATGCTTTGGGCAGAAACAACCATTCTCGAGTGGTGTCTCTTCTTTTTCTACTTTTTTATTTCTCTTAATTGTGGTTGCTTTTCAAATAATGTTTCGTGTCAAAATATATATTAATAATATTTTTTTAATTTTAAAAAATAATTTTTAACATATATCAAAATGATTTGAAAATATTAAAAATATATTAATTTAAAGTTAATAAAAAATTCATATTTTTTAAAAAAGATTTTTGAAACACATAAATAAAAAGATCTTTAATCTTTAATTGGTAACCAAAAAAAAAACAATACTTACAAACTGTATATATAATTTGGTTCATGAATTTACTTTTTCTCTGTGTTCGTTTATTTCAATGACAGGTTAGTTGCTATTATCATGATCATCTTTCGAGAATAAATTGAAAAGTAGAGGCCATAAAATTGTCTTCTTCACAAAATAATTAATGACGTGGAAGTACAAATCGAAGGCTTGCGCATCGAGAGATCAAAAGTTGCACAAGAATTCCCTATATATATAGTAGTGACCATCACTTTCAACAATTAACATCACCTTTGCTTTTGGAAATAGGCACAATCTCTAGTGTAAACGTCCAATTAATTGGATTTAATTAGTGAAGGATTATGTGAGTTGATTAGTGAATGATTATCTGTATTAATAAAGATGAATTTATTTAAATTTTTAGTTTCTCTAGATTAAATAAAGAATTAATCAAATTTATTTTATAGAATATAACATAATTATTTTTGTAATTATTTAGTTTGTTTGAATAAATTATATAGAAAGTTTAAATAAGTTATATTATAAGAAGATAAATATATGTTACCCGAAAATAATTGTTAAAAAAGCGTTTTTGTGAAATACATTAACAATCTCTTAAGAATGTAGAAGACTAGGTTTCAACTTCTTTTTAATGTATAAAGACTTTTGTAATTGATATTATAGTTAAATTAATAATATAAACTGTGTTTTTGAATTTAACTTTGTTGTTTAATGTCAAATATTTGATCCAAATAATCATGTATTTAAAAATAATATTAAAATATTAGCGGAATCACCAAGGATATAAAAATCCTATTGAAAAATCCATCACTAATATATATATATATATATATATATATATATATAATTGGTAGAATTTATGGAAAAAATCTACTGTAAGAGAATTTATAAAAAGTTATTAATTATAAATGTAGCTTTAGCAAAAGATAATCAAAATTTCACACGCACAAGCAAAGAACATTACATAAATAACTCCAAAACTCCAAGAAATTACAGCACAACATACATAATAATAAAAAGAAAAAACAGGTAGAGGCATGTCTTAGAGAGGCACAAGATTACAGTTTACATTCGAAGGCCACTGGTAAATAGAGAACGGAATAGTTTCATCTCATGCTCCTTCAAGGCTAAACCAAGTTCAACTCCACCACTTTCGTCTTTGCTCTCCATAATAGAAAAGGCACCAGTTCTAGCCATTGTCGTAGAGGACGGACTAACATGGCAGACCTCGAGTACATTTACTGGCTTGGTTGATGCCATGACACTTAACAAAGGAGAGATGGATGTAGAGAGAGAACAGAACTAGTTTGGAAATTGAATACCTTCTCTCAAGAGAATGATTAATTTATAACATACACAAAAAAGAATTAAACGTCATCTTACACCACTTATCATCGATTAGTATATAAGCTAGTTCAAAAATACCGCTTATCATCGAATAAAAACATCATATATATCCCGTAGAGAAGAGGCTTTTATGCTGCATTTTTTAGAGGGGTGGCTACGTGCTATGGGCATTGATTTGTTTTCAATACGGAAGTAAGATCTGTGATACTGATTTTTAGGAGGAGTTTTAGATAGAATGTGGATAGTTGTTGATCATGGCTGTTCCGAACAAACAAACAACGTTTGAAAGTTTGTTAGAGATTATGCCAACGTTGTACAAACAAAGGAGATGTTAAAATTAGCACTATAAAATTGAAAAATAAAAACAACTGTCACGTACCAGGTTTTTCCATAGTTGAATTATGGGTATGACCATAGAGTACTGTATAAAAGATCGTTTTTTTCCTGCGAGGATATTCGGCAAGACAAGCCAGCATCATTAGAAAGATGTACTTTGTCTGTATTTGTGAGTTTTGCGGTTATAATTTTACATAATTAATTTTAAAAAATTAGTTTTAATTGTGTTAAAACTATACTTAAAATTATTGTTAAATAAGAAATTGTTCAAGAATATTTGATTAAAATTGTTATTAAAAGTAATGTTGCTAGTAAATTATCTAAAAAGAACATATATTAATTTATTATTTTCTACTTATATCACTGTGCATTAGACCATTAATATATCATAGTAAAATTAAAAAATTACTTTTACTGTTCCATCAATCTGCCAACTCTTTACTTCACCTAACATATGTTTGTTTTTAGAGAGCACCAATCCATATTTTGAAGCTGAAAAATAAGATGGAAAGAAAATGTTTAAACACTTGTTGATCTATGGAAACATTGCATAATCAAACTTAAGCTGAAAAAAGAGTTGTTGGCATCAAGAAAACATAAAGATTTGTCTATGAAAACTCTCCAACGTCTCTAGGGATGATTTGTGTAGATCTGATGGAGTGTTTCTTGTAGGCAAAACTAGACTTGTATGAATAAAAAGCACGCAGAGGCTAAAATGGTAAGGTAATTTCAAGATGTTTTAGCCACGTTTGAAAAGGCGGGCTATCTTTTTTAAAAAATTTAATTATTTTTTTATTTAAAATTAATATTTTTTTAATTATTTTAATGTATTAATATTAAAAATAATTTTAAAAATAATAAAATATTATTTTAATATATTTCTACATAAAAAATACTTTAAATTATAACCATTTAAAATTACTAACATAGAAAGTATCAAAGCCCCCTTCCTCCTTTTGACATGATAACTGACAAACAACCATAATTTCTGCTTGGTTTGTTTGATTGACATGGAGTCACTGTTAAGGTCTCTGAGAAGAACACAAATTCTGTACACAAACTTTATGGCCTCACTATCGTTTGGGATCTGTGGGAAACAAGAAAAGAAAAGGGAGAAAGTTGAAGAGAATTGTTTTAATTTTATTATGGTAATTTGTCTTAAATCTGAGAGAAGGAAGGAAAGATAGAAAATTGAGGAGAATTATTTTAATTTCGTGGGAGTTGTTTATGAGGAATAAATTGATTGCATTACATAATTAATTTTCAGTGATATCTATAGTTGTGATTATGATTATTTTTTAAAAAAAATTTATTTAAAAATATATTAAAATAATATTTTTAAAAAAAATATTTTTGATATCAGTTAAAAATACTTAAATTTTTTTTTTTTAAATAAACTTTTTAAAAATATTTTAAAATACAAAAATTTCGAAAATTGATCGCTCCATACTTTTTTAAAAAACAAATCACGTCTACCTATCTACAAACTAAATACACTCAATATCATTTAAAAACAAAAACAATCTAATTAAAACATAACCAAAAAATTATTTGAAAAAATATACACAAATAATGCATTATTTTTTTTTAAATTTTTTTTTAAAAAAATAAATATATATAAAAAACAAATCAGGCTAGGCACTTGCTGATTTGGTAAGTCAAGCACTTGGATCAGGTAAAAAAATTAGATCCACGTTACTTTGGACTTGTCAGCCCACCAAGTCCAATCACTTTGGACATGGTTGGCACCAAGTTCAGATGTCTTGGGTGTGGCAAGATGTTACCCATTTTTCTTGGGTGTGGCAACAATGTTAGACCCACATAAAATTTAGTGAACAATTATAAAAAAAAAAATGCATGGTTGCACATAACACATTAAATTTATTGAACAATAATTACAAAAAAAAAAAAAGCAATGCATGGTCGCACATAACATATAAAATTTATTGAATAATAATTAGAAAAAACAATGCAAGGCTACATTTATTAAAAATATTATAAAAAAATTTAATTTATATAAAATAAAAAAAAAAACGCAGATGAATCATACCTACCTCTTTAAAATCTAAACACACCCAATATCATTTAAAAATAATCACAATCTAACTAAAACATAAACCAAAAATTTATTTGAAAAAATATACACAAATAATCAATTATTTTAAAAAAACACTTAAATTTTGTTTTTTAAAACATAATCAGGCTAGGCGCTTACGGACCTAGTAAGCCAGGCACTTGGGTCTGCCAAATATGTTAGACTCACTTACTTTGGAATTGGCAACCTGCCAAGTCCAATCACTTTAGACATAGGTGACGCCAAGTCCAAGCACCTTGGGTATGAAAAAATATCAAACCCAAGCCACTTGGGTCTACCAACCATGTCAAACCTAAACAACTTAGGTTTAACAATCATGTCAAATCTTCTTATTTTGTTACAATGGGCAGCATAATTTTCTAGAATGAGAGAGGGGAGAGAGGGAAAAACACTGGCAAGAGCTCCTCTGTGGGTAGCCTCAGCACATGCGCATTGCCACATACCTAGGGTGGTGAGACACATCGAACATCGCCTTATAAGGCATCGCTCGGTTCCGTTTTGGGGCAACACACGTCACTCAAATGAAAATAATAATTTATATACATATAAATACTCAATTACCCCTGACATCACATGATATTTACAATAAAACATATGGAAACGATGAAAACACCCCTATGTATGGCCTTGTTTTTGTTGAAACCCAAGGGTAATTTCATATTTGAATTGATTCAATTAAAGAAAAAGATAGAGAAACCCCTTAACACATGCATATTCCCCCCCTCAGGAACATGGTTGTATCTTAACTGTTTATTTAAAAAAAAAAAAGACAAAAGAAGCCCTTAACCCAAAAGTTAAAATTTTATGCCTTGAAGGACAAATCAGTATTTATACTATAGCTCAAAAAACTTAAACGGACTATTTTATCTCCAATTATTCTTTCAATGCTAAATGGATCCCATGAAAAAGACAAACATATCCTCAATTGCATGCTTATAAGGTTTTTTTGGGAAGGACAATCCCGTCATTACATTGCTCCAATCAACAGTAATTTGTGTCTAGGCAAACAGTGAAAGGAACACTTAGCTCTTTTAGTTTTTGTTATAATTAGCTATTTTTCCGGTGTTTTGCGACCAATTTTTTTCAACAAAAAAAAAAATAAACATGTAGGTGTTTTTATACATTAAATTTAAATTAAAAAAATATTATCTATACATCTAATTAAATAAATTGAAAATTATTTGTGTCAATAAATAAATAAGAATCATTAATGATAACTAAATATGTATCTTCAAAATTCAAGAATGAGAAGTAGATTAATATATATTTGATCTCGCAACATGGATCATTTACCTGATTGTATTCAATGATTCTATTTATTAAAGTTATTTTTTATTAAATCAAATAATAGTAGAAATAAACACAAACATAATATTGTTCCACTTATTAGAAATATTATCCAAATATACATATTTTTTTATTTTTTTAAAATAAAGTTCAATTATATAAAACATAAAACAATATAAATGAATTACAATAATTTCTTCAAAAAATAATTAAAAACGCACTATTTAAAAAGACTAAATAAAAAAAATTCAAAGATGGGGTCTTAATTTAAATATAAATTAAAAAATTATTTAAAAAAACACATAAAAATACATGGATATTTTTTAAAAAAATTCCAAATTACAAGAAAAAAGGTCAGAAGCTATTGGACCTTATTTTTTTAAAATGTAATTGGGGCGGATGACTACCCTAATATTTTTTTAAAAAAAGTTTCAAATGACTCGTCGTTTGGTTTCTCAAGATTCCAGCGATTATGGTGGTTGTACAATCCATTTTAATCATATTGTTTTACCTAAAACACCCAAAACAAATCCCTAAACACCTTGATAAACAAAACAAATGAACTTAAATAACCTGAAATAAAAAATTTTCCAAACTTAGATCTAGTTTTTTAGGTATTATTAAGGTTTAAAAAACCACCTAAGTAGAATTCTCCTTACCAAATGAAACTCATTGACACCATGAACAATCATTTTAGCTACTCAAATTGATGTCAATGTTGATTTTCTCTCTTCACTGTTGGAATTCAGCGATCTCTCTCCCTTTTAAAATTTAAAAAATAAAGTTTTATACTAAAATTGAATTGCTAAAACATTTAGGGACCAAAAGGATATGATTTAGAAAGTTTGAGGATTAAATTGAACTTTGCGCCAGAATTGTGTACCCACCATCTATTTTTAGTGTTTTTTTCACATCGGTCTTTCTTCTTTCAATCTTGTCCTTGTCCAACAAATTTGAATCAATTATCCTTTAATTTGGCCCCAAAAGGATGTAATTATGAAAATATAAAGTTTGATGACCAAAATAAATTGTGAACAATCAACCCATAGTAGAATTTGAGATGGCAAACATTGTTTATATATAGTAAAATTTTTAGTATTTTCTATAATTTTGATAAATTTTAATCTAAAAAACACATTAATATGCATTACAAAACTCACAAGTAAGATTTTCATGGAAGACTTGTGGTATGTTATTTAGGAAAAAAAAAAAGAAGTAATCGGCTTGTTTTTTTAAAATTGTTTTCTTATATAGTTAGACTATTATAGAGCAAAAGCTATTACAATATGAATTATGTTCCAAATTAGTGTAATTTATTTTTTAAGTTTACTTTTGTCTATAAATAAATAAAAAAGTACTCTCATTAAAAAAAACAAAAAACAAGATGATGTTTGGCATTACAATTTAAAAATATTTTTAAAAATGTTTTATGTTTTTTAGCTTTAAATTAAGTCTTTTTGTGTTTTTTTATCGTTTTGATATGCTGATATTAAAAATAAAATTTAAAAAATAAAAAAAATATTTTTTAGATACATTTTCAAGAGAAAAGTACAAACAACCTTTACCACTTAAAATTCTAATTTTTTTTTATATATATCTTTTAATTTTTTTCATACTTTAATATGAGTGTTGTCATAACTTAATTTTAGATTCTAAAATTATTTTATAAGAAAATAATTTTTTAAAGTACAAAAAAATTCAAAAATATTTTAGAGACAAGAGAAGATAATTCTTTTAACTACAACAAATCAAGATAATAAAAGAATAATCAAATTAAAATACTTTGACAGTTAAAAACAACTTAATTTAAAACAAAATCTAATATTAAAATATTTAAGAGAGCTTCTCACAGTACCACATCAAATATCTGGGTCTTGATGATCCTTCTCTTCAAGGAAAAAAGAGGTTGTCGTGGGGGATTGTTAAAAAAATGTTTGGTCTCTTCCTTGACAGAGGAAAATGTATTAATGTTTTAAAAAAATATATCATGCCGATGTGGGGTATATCTTTAAGATTTTTCAAGAAAGAATTTAGTCTTGATTTACATACAAGCTAATCCAAGTACATTCTTACATCAAAAAACAAAAATGCATATATCAAAACCTATGAAATTAAACTAACATATTACATGTGATTGATGTTGTAGGTGAAACAAACAAATTATTTAATGAAAACAATAAGCTTTTATTGCTGAATTAAAACAAGAAATGTGAACTAAACTAGCTGAGAAATATTTAGAGATTTACTTGATAGATTAGATTGTTGAATCCATTTTCCCATGCTTTCATATGAAGTCTAAATGGTAAATCTATGATTCTATCCGTCGCACGTGTGCGGCGGTGCGGCGATCGTCCACCCTCAAGGAAAAAATCGAAATATTTATTCCTGACAAATAGGGAGACATAAGGAATTCTTTTCTCTATATGTGAAAATATGGACTGGGAGTCGCCACCTAGTATTCTGGTTACTAGGAACCCTAACTGGTCTTTAGAGATCGGGTAAGGAGACTGGTTGCGTAAAAGGAAGGTATTAGCACCCCAACTACGCCCTACCTAAAGTAGGCTGCATTGTTTTAATGTCTGATAAAATCTAAGGTCGTGTTGTGATTTCTTATTGTTCGGAATACGCATTACATGTAATGTCATACTCGAGGTTCTATTGTCCAAAAAAAATTAAATATCCGGAATATGCATTACGTGTAATGTCATACCCAGGATACTAAGAGACAAACAAAATAAAATTTTTGTTGTTTTTGAAATTTTGGCCAATATTCTCTTGACTTTAATAAACTGGTTATTAAAGCCAAAATGCATGCTAAAACATTGTTTTTTGGTGTATGAAAAATACAATATGATTTTTTAGCTTTGAGACACTTGGCCGTATGCACAAAAACATTTTTTTTTCTTTTTTCAATTTTTTTGTATTTTTGGAAGTTTTTGACAAAAATCGGGTATTTTAATATCAGATTTTTGTATTTTTAACAACATAAAATACCACCCAATATTAATCAAAATGACATAAAAACTAAGCGGAAAAATTATAAAATACTGAAACAAATATTTTTGATTTTTTTTCTTTGAAATGGGCCGGGTCAGGCCCAAATACATGGGTTGGGCCGAACCTGGCCCAAATACATGGGCTGGTTACTGTGCGCATAGTAACCGGGGTTACTGTGCGCATAGTAACCGGGGTTACTGTGGGCATAGTAACCAGCTAATTAATTAGCCAGTTAGTGTGCACATGCACAGTTACCGGGTAATTAATTTCTGGCTTGCAGAACGTGCAATGTGCACGTTCTCCATGCAAGAAGATGAACAGTAAAACGAGATAAGGGGTTTAGGGCTGACCTGTTGTGGCTGTCGTCGATGGCGGAGCTGCTGGTGGCGACAGGAAGCGGCGCTAACAGTGGGGTGGCCGACGGTGGCTCTGCGTTTTGCTTCTCTCTCTCCTCTGTTTTTTTCGTTTTCTTCTCTACTGCTGCTTCTTCTTCTTCTTTTGGTTTTTTCTTCTATTCCCTTCTCTCTCTTCTCTTCTCCTCTGCTCTTTTTCTCTCCTCTTCTTCCTCCTTCTCTATCGGTCTCCCCTCTTCTGTCCTCTCTCTCGGGTTTTTCTTCCCCTTTTTCTACTCCCCCTCCCCTGTTTTTATAGGCAAAAACAGGGGGGGCCGACGTGGTGGGGCGACCACTGTTGGCCGCCCCTCCACTATCTCTTAATACATGCCTTAATACATGGAAAGCGGGGCAAGTGGGTGTCCCTTTTCGGCGTCTTTTTGAAGGGAGACGGCGTCTTATTGAAGGCGAACGTGGCGGTGAATAGAAGAAGAAAAACAATTCTTCTTCCCTTGCTTTGCTGCGTGCGCAGGGGAAGAAGAAGACCCACAATGCTGTCAAAACGGCACTGTTTCGGGTTTATATATATATATATAAACTAGTCTGGACATCTATAATTATCAAATAAAAAATAAAATAAAATGAAAGAATTAGAGTACTTTGATACTATTGTGTGCATATTGCCTAGATAGTGTTGTAACCTATTTTTGGGTCCCAACATAAAATATATATATATTTTTATGTTGGGACCCAAAAATAGGTTACAACACTATCTAGGCAATATGCACACAATAGTATCAAAGTACTCTAATTCTTTCATTTTATTTTATTTTTTATTTGATAATTATAGATGTCCAGACTAGTTTACGAATACCCCGACTAATTTCTTGTGACTCTAAAGTTAATAATCAAGTAAGTCTGTATTAATCTTGATATTTATAACACTTAAATTAATAATTTCTAAACAACAAACCCACACTCTAATCAATTAAACTACATTTCTTGTAATATAACTTGTGCATATCAGTAAGTGTTGTTTCTCTAACCTCCTACCATGCGAGAGAAAAAGACTACGAAAGGATAAAACAGGCCCTGCTTCATGGGCCTGGTAGTGGTAGAATCTGTTGAGGTAAAAACCATGTATATGGGCCTCTATATCCAAGGGCCTAATCTGTTTTTTAGTTGGGGACATGGGCTTAATCATGTCTGTGGGCTGTTGCATTCTTTTCTTCTTTCGTGAGTGAAGAAAATCATTGAAGAATCCCATGATAAAATCAGTTTCTGGCCACGAGATTTTGGTCGCCAAAGGCTATTGTTGCGACGGAACGAGTAAAAAAACCCATGTGATGCAGCGGGTAATGGCTAAAAAAGATTAAAAAAATTGGACACAAGCAGATTAATCCTACAGATTCGATGGAATATTGGTGAAATAAAGAAAGGAAATATACAATAAATTAAAGAATCAACACGAGGAAAATTGTTAAGATTGTTTTTTTCACAATATTTCTCTGGATTCCTAACCTAAAATGATATATATTTGATGAAAATTCTCATTTCCCAACGGGCTAATCAGCAGCCTTCCATTCCGCAG
Organism: Populus davidiana x Populus alba var. pyramidalis; assembly: GCA_027475595.1. Taxonomy (NCBI): domain Eukaryota; kingdom Viridiplantae; phylum Streptophyta; class Magnoliopsida; order Malpighiales; family Salicaceae; genus Populus; species Populus davidiana x Populus alba var. pyramidalis. The sequence continues at coordinate 26,814 of JANKYH010000896.1, forward strand.
AGCAATATTTTAGACTGCTTTTACTTCGTGTGTTGAGAATCAAAATCACTGAATTTGTTGTCTTATTACAACCAAGTGGTTTTCGTCCATGTAATTATACCGAGACACAATATATATAGACTTTCCATTTTGAATACGAAGGCTATGATTAGTCTTTTGTGATTTATGTATTCTTATATGCTGAAATTAAAATTAATCATTTGTGTACGTAAAGAGTTATGATCCCTTTAATTTTTTATTATTATTTCTATCTAAATATTGTAAAAAATATCATATTTATGTTAAAAAAACGTTTCTAGAGAAAAAAATAAAATTGAAAATGAAGAAAAACATGAACAAGAGTGAACCAAGGGTTCAAGCTTTGATATCGAACAGTACAAAAAAACAAAAAAAGAGTGAAAGTAAAGAGGAATGATATTAATCGATATTTATACATCACAAGATAATTTATTTATATATCAGATACATTTTCTAGTACAACAGCTTGACCATCTTCATATCTTATCTATCTCCACTGATAATTTAATGATTTTAGATGATATATATGTGTTACCATCCACGTAATTATTTCATAGAACATGCGGTATGGAACAACATCACTCACTCTTCATAGTTCACACACTCCTATATATGCATAATTACCCGTGCAAATATTAATTTGATTAGCAGCTAATTTGATTTAGCAAGAACATATAATTATAATTTGCGTTTTGCTTTTTGTTTTTATTTAATTGTTTTCTTTTTCTTTTCATTTTTTTTATGTTTTTTTCTAAATTATTTTTGTTGATTTTTTTTTATATTGAGTTGGTTGAGAATTTAGTTTTATAGTTTTTTTCTTTTAAAATATTGTGAATTGCTACAGTACTTCCTCATTTTATTTTTTTTGAATTAGATTTGTTGATTTTATTTTTTTAATATTAAATTGATTAAAAATTTAACTTTGTAATTAAAAAATATATATTATAAATTATAACAATTTTTTTCATATATGAAATTTTTTTTTATACAAATCTATGATAATGTCAAAACATGTCAGAAGCCCGTGACATCACGTGTGCTTGCCATCTAATCTGTATCTTAAACGCTGTATATTTTATGTTAATTTGTTTAGTGAAATAGACAAGGTCAACGTAATAATTTCCTCAAAAGCCATGGCATACGGAACTTTTTATTATTTCTAATGGAAACCTCAGTTGAATAGAAATTAAGATGTGGGTCTTGGGATCTAAACGATCCAATAATTTTGTTCACTAATGACTTGGATTAAAACTTTCAGTGGGCTTTCTTGTTGGGCTCCAACAAGATTGTTAGATTTCTTTTTATGGATGATCTTGTTAGTTCATATTATGTTGAGCAAGGTTATTAAAATATGTTTTGACTTTTAAAATCATTCGATTTTACAAGTCAAAAGTTATAAAACATGTAGATTTGAGTTTAAAACTCGAAAACCAGTAAAATCGATCAAACTCGCGTAAAATCAGGTCAATTCGTCAAAAAACGTGAAACACGTTTTAATTTCACAATTTCACGTGAAATGAAAAACAATTGCTGACTGAGTCCATGTCTCCATGGTCCACCCAATGGCGGAGGAGCATAGGAGGCTAAGGTGGGCTATAGCCCAGGTTAAAAAAAAATTATTAAAAAACTCAATACTCTCCTGCATAACCTTTACATCATATCTGTAAAGGGACTTAAGGGTCGCTTAAACGGCTTGCGTTTTTGCCTGCATTTATGATATGGTAATGGCCACTGTAAAGAAGGGGAAGTAATTGGAAATTGAAAAGTGTCATTGTGAACCCCAAAGGAGAAATGAAGGCTTAGTAATTACCGGTCCAATTGGAAAGGAGTGTCCTGATCTTTGGCCTAGGATTGCAAGTGCAGCTAATGCTAAGAGCTTCCCGTTTGGCTCTGCGGTTCAACCTGTGTTTTGTAAAATTTCAATTTTTTTTTTTGCTAAAATTGAGTGTGGTTTGTACTTTTTGGATCGTTTTGATGTGCTGATATCAAAAATATTTTTTTAAAAAATGAAAAAACATCATTGACATGCATTTTGACACGAAAAGTTATTTGAAAAGCAACCGCTACAACACTACCAAACACGCTCTTAATTTGTATGTTCCTTTTCTTTAGAAATCATATTATCGTTAAGTCCTATATGTTTTTATAGGGTTAATTTTAGTTGTGTTTTTGTTATTTTGACTAAATTTTATTTGGAGCTTTATATGCAGTAATGAATTTAATGGATTTTGTGCAAGAAAAAAAAAATTTGGAGAACGCGTTGTCTCCTACAAACATATCTGTTAAAATAAAAATAAAAACTTTCCCTTTTTTTTTTTGTAAAAACCCACTCCTTACAAAGATTTTTTCTTCTATTATTTATTAAAATCCACTCTTTTATCTTTATTAATACTCGAGAAGCAGCATGGAATTTTAATTTTCTTCTTCTCAATAACATCGGGTTTTAGCTTAAGTTTTGAAAAGGAATTTAAATAGAGAGTTACAAGAGTGCAAAACCAAGAATTTTCAAGCTCTAACTTAGCTTTACAATAAGGATTAGTAACAGTTTATAGCCCAAGATAAAAACATTTCCTAGCTCCGCCCTTGGGTCCACCCTTTCCCTTTTCAGATTTTTCCTTTCCCCTTTCTCTTTTTCCCTTTCCCCAAATCCCCAGCGACACAACATATTAAGAAATTAGTTTCACTCTCCACTCACCAGCAGCATCTCTAAAGTCTGATGATCTGAATCTAATTGTCTCCACTCTCCACTCTCTTAGTTGGCTTTGCTTGCTATTGAGATCCAGATTCTAGAATGTTCTTGGCAAGAAGAAGGTAAGAATTTATGTCCAAGCTTTGTTTTTTCTATCTCCCGGTGTGATGCTATAAGAAATCAGGTCACGGGTTTTTAATTTTTTTTATTAGACTTTGTTGCATTTTGTTCATCTTTAGAGCAACCAACTGTTATGTGAGAATAAGGCATAAAATATTTTGCTGAAAAGTGAAGGCATTTCTCACTAATTTGCACTTGGAAAACTCCTATTGGATTTTCTCTTTGATCCTTTTCTGTTTCTCTATTTGTTTCTGGAGTCCATTTGCAAATAATGTGAACATTTTCAATTGGCTTGAGCTGAGGCCTGATTTCATATCTTCTCTCAGTCCTCAAGCTATCATTATTGGTTCCTCTCTGTTCAACATGCAATGGTTTTTCATGGTTTTCATTGGATATGAGTGATGTTCCCATGCCTTTCTTAGACCAATATGTCGGGTGATTGAAGCTTCATATATCCAATAATAATTAGTATTATATACATAGCATGTTTTCTTTAAGAATATTTCTATTGGTTTGAAAATTTGTTAAGTGCAAACTGGCCTGTAACGCTTATCTCCCCCCCTCATAAGTACGGGTGTTCATGGTTCGGAATTTGACAAATTTAGAATTTAGTCAAATTAATTTAGAATATAAAAGCTACTATCATGTTATTTGTTGAAAGAAATGAATGTAGGATTTTGCTAAATTAAATATAATTTAATTTTGCCAAGTTCTATATTCTCTTGTACTACATGGCATATAATTCAAAAATCTTAAAATTAAATACATCAAAATTATTCGATCTTTGTTAAGAATTATATCTTATAGACACATTAAATTAATTGCTTTTCTCTTTTTGCCAATTGACATTAATTTTTTTTTTTAATTTTTTAAATGATGCAAGTAATGTGAGTTTTAAATTTATAAGATAATTAAGTTCTTTTCATTTAAATTTTATTAGCATTTATTAAATGATAAAGAAATAGATAGATAAAGCATATGCACATACCAAGTTAAAGCATATTATAAGAAACAACGCATGATTGCTTGAATTAAGAATGAAAACACGATCTTAAGAGATCGGCTTATGCTTTATCAAATCTTAAGATTTCTAAGTCTCTTGGGTTTAAATCTTATAATCAATATTTAAGAGAATTTATTAAAAATCTCTTAATACACTTGACCAATATGGGAAGTATATCTTTAAAATATTCAAGGAAGAGACTTATTTTCTGTCAATGTATATGATAGTTCAAAAATACCCTTTATCATAAAATAAAAACGTCATATATTTACATGTACAGAAAAGTGATACAGTCATTTAAAACGATCACTGGACATCATTTTAAACCTATATGTTGCATTTTTTAGAGGGTCGGCTGTTATGTGTAAAATCTGTGATTTTGATATTTAAGATAAAATGTTTGGTTAGTTGTTGAATGGTTGATTAATTTTGCTCTAAAACAAACAAACAACGTTTGAACGTTTGTTAGAAATTGTGCCTACATTGTAGACATCCAAGAACAAACAATTGTTAAGAGTGTTGCTTAGTTGTTTGGGATTTAAATTGCTCATCCAAACAACTAAGAAACCATCATTATTGAGAAAAAAAATGACATGTTCACAAAATATATGATCATGTTTTTTTTATTGTTGATTAAATGGTTTACAGTGAATATATGCTTTGGGCAGAAACAGCCATTCTTGAAGTGGTATTTCTCTAATAGTTATTTTTCGAATAACTTTTCATGTTAATAATTTTTTTTATTTTTTAAAAATAATTTTTAATATCAGCACATCAAAATAATTTGAAAATACTAAAAATATATTAATTTAAAATTAATAAAAAATAAAATATTTTCAATTTTTTTAAAAAAAGATTTTTGAAACACTAAAATAAATAAACTCGTAATCTTCACTTATGTAGTCGGTAAAACAAAAACAAAAATAAAACAAAATAATATTTACAAACTGTATATATAATTTGGTTCATGAATTTACTTTTTCTCTGTGTTCGTTTATTTCAATGACAGGTTAGTTGATATTATCATGATCATGTGTTGAGAAAAAATTGAAAAGTAGAGGCCATAAATTAATTGTCTTGTTCACAAAATAATTAATGACGTGGAAGTACAAATCGAAGGCTTGCGCATCGAGAGATCAAAAGTTGCACAAGAATTCCCTATATATAGTAGTGACCATCACTTTCAACAATTAACATCACCTTTGCTTTTGGAAATAGCCACAATCTCTAATGTAAACGTCCAATTAATTGGATTTAATTAGTGAAGGATAAATGCATTGATTAGTGAATAATTATTTATATTGATAAAGATAAATTTGTTTAAATTTTTTATTTTTCGAGATTAAATAAAGAATTAATCAAATTCATTTTATAGAATATAACATAATTATTTTTGTATCATGGTCGACATGGTTTGACCCGTATTGACCCGGTGAACTCGGTTTTGGTTGGAAATGATGATTTTGACTCGAAACAGCCCGAAACTCATTTTTTACCCTGGTCGACATGGTTTGACCCGTATTGACCCGGTGAACTCGGTTTTGTCCAAAATGACGGTTGTGACCCGAAACAGCCCGAAACTCATTTTTTCCCTGAACGACATGATTTGACCCGTATTGACCTGGTGAACTCGGTTTTGGTCGGAAATGACGGTTTTAACCTGAAACAGTCAAAAACTCATTTTTTACCCTGGTCGACATGGTTTGACCCGGTGGACTTGGTTTTGATGGAAAGATGCGGTTGACTCGAGAAAAATATATTTTTAAATTTTAAACTTTTTCTTAAATTTTTTGGATTTTCATAAATAATAATAGAAATAAAATAACATTCAAGAAAATATTTGTGAATCCAAAATTGGGTTACAACAAAATGGTTTACATTGAATATATGTTTTGGGCAGAAACAACCATTCCTGAGTGGTATCTTTTCTTTTTTTGACCTTTTGGTCTTTCTTGGTTGAAATTGATTTTTAAATAATTTTTTATATTAAAATATATATTAATAATATTTTTTTATTTTTAAAAAATAATTTTTCACATCAACACATTAAAATAATTTGAAAACAATAAAAATATATTAATTTAAAATTAATAAAAAAAATTTAATTTTTTTTTAAAACTTTTTAAAATACAAAAACAAACCAGCTCTTAATCTTTACCTGTGCATTCAAAACAAAAACAAAAACAAATCAATATTTACAAACTGTATATATAATTTGGTTCATGAACTTACTTTTTCTCTGTGTTCGTTTATTTCAATGACAGGTTAGTTGATATTATCATGATCATGTGTTGAGAATAAATTGAAAAGTAGAGGCCATAAATTAATTGTCTTGTTCACAAAATAATTAATGACGTGGAAGTACAAATCGAAGGCTTGCGCATCGAGAGATCAAAAGTTGTACAAGAATTCCCTATATATAGTAGTGACCATCACTTTCAACAATTAACATCACCTTTGCTTTTGGAAATAGCCACAATCTCTAATGTAAACGTCCAATTAATTGGATTTAATTAGTGAAGGATAAATGCATTGATTAGTGAATAATTATTTATATTGATAAAGATAAATTTGTTTAAATTTTTTATTTTTCTAGATTAAATAAAGAATTAATCAAATTCATTTTATAGAATATAACATAATTATTTTTGTAATTATTTAGTTTGTTTGAATAAATCATATAAGAAGTTCAAATAAGTTTTATTATAAGAAGTTAAATATATATTACCTGAAAATAATTATCAAAGAAGTATTTTTGTGAAATACATTAACAGTCTTTTAAGAATGTAGAAGACTAGGCTTCAATTTTTTTTTAATGTATAAAGATTTTTGAAATTGATTTGCTAAATTTAATAATATGAAATGTATTCTTAGATTTAATTTTGTTGTTCTAATTATTTGATCCAAATAATTATATATTTAAAAACATTACTAAAATATCAACGGAATCATCAATGGATATAAAAATCCTATTGACGAATCCATCAGTAATATATATATATATATATATATATATATAATTGGGAGAATTTATGGAAAAAATCTACTGTAAGAGAATTTATAAAAAGTTAATGATTATAAATGCAGCTTTAGCAAAAGATAATCAAAATTTCACACGCACAAGCAAAGAACATTACATAAATAACTCCAAGAAATTACAGCACAACATACATAATAATAAAAAGAAAAAACAGGTAGAGGCATGTCTTAGAGAGGCACAAGATTACAGTTTACATTCGAAGGCCACTGGCAAATAGAGAACGGAATAGTTTCATTTCATGCTCCTTCAAGACTAAACCAAGTTCAACTCCACCACTTTCGTCTTTGCTCTCCATAATAGAAAAGGCATCCAATCTATCTATGGTCGTAACCTCCACATTGCTTGGCTTCCCCCATCCAAAATCTGCCCCATACATCCCAAATCGGTTTGTCCCAGCAGCTCGAACCAGTCGAATATCTGGTTCCCAGTCATTGTATGGTAACCTCTCCTTTGCTCCCTCAAAAACTGATCTATTCTCTAATCCTTTTATCATCTCAGCAAGCCTCTTCGCAACATACGCAACCCCATTCTCTTTCATTAGATCTTCTCCTTCCACAACCACATCAAAGGAGCTAACACAATTACCAATATAATTCTTAGGTAATGGAGGGTTTAAACGGGCTCTACAGTCTACCGTAATCAACATTTTAATCTTATCCTTGCTATTTAAGCCTTTTGCTTCAAGCATGCAAACCAACGTATATGCATATGCAAGCACATAAGTCGACAAATATATTGGCTTTGTTTGACTTGTTTCCTCTTTGGATCCAAAATTATCCAGTTGAGACTTTACCATTTCCCGAAGCTGCTGTATATCTTCACGAGAGAGTTCGAACGTTGTTCTTACCAGGTTTGGTGGAGTTTCTGGAAATGGAAAAGGCTTCAAACTTCTAGTATTGTCATCGGAACCTGGAAGTTTTACTCCCAGCCAGAAATTCAAGTACCACATGTCTAGCCCTTCAGGATCCTGAACAACTGTTCGGTTGAAAAACGGGGTTAATTCTTCCGGTAACAAGCTAGGGTTTTCCATATTTTCATCGACTAACTGTCTGCAAATGCGAGCCCATGCATTCATGAAGAAGGATACGCTCAAGCCATCAAGAACAGCATGGTTAGTGGTGTGGCCGATGCAAAAACCTTTATTTGGAAATAAAGTGATCTGAATAGCAAGTGTAGATGCTATAGTATCAGATATCGATACATTTGGCACATAGGGATGTGACTCAATAGCATCATGTACTTCACTACAGAGACGGTCAAAGTCTGCACTGGACTCGGCAACTGTAAGTTTAATACCATCATCTGGAGTATTGTACGTGATGACGGGTTTGATGGAATTTGGAGGCCAAGTGAGGTTACCGGCAAGAGGACGGAAGTGGGAAAGAGTTAAAGAGAGTGAGTGCTTGACCTTGGGAAGAATTACGGAGTTAAAGTAAGTAGGGGTTAAGTCGGTGAGTTTATAGAAAAAGATGCCTTGAACAGGAGGGAATTTGAGGTTGAAGATATCAGAGAAGATTAGAGGCAGAGATAGCTCGTTGCTTGATTCGGGTGAAGTAGAGGACGGACTAACATGGCAGATCTCGAGTACATTTACTGGCTTGGTTGATGCCATGACACTTAACAAAGGAGAGATGGATGTAGAGAGAGAACAGAACAAGTTTGGAAATTGAATACCTTCTCTCAAGAGAATGATTAATTTATAACATAAACAAAAAAAAATAAAACGTCACACTACCAGAAAATCAATAAATACAAATAGAAATACCGAAGGAATATTTCCGTCGGTAAATTTCTGAGGGATTTTACCGACGAAAATATTCCCTCGGTATATACCGAGGGAATTACCGTGGGAAAAAAAATTTAAAACAAAGCAAAAAAAAATGACTACGTGTCATTTTTTACCAACGGAATTACCGACAGAATTAATCCGTCCGTAAATCCGTCGGGGAAATGTGAACACTGTTCATCATGTCAATTACAAAGGGAATTACCGACAGAATTTTCCGTCGGTATGTTCCAGAAAGCTCCAGAACTGTTCATCTTCCAATTGCACTGTTAATTGTTTTACTTTACGGACAAAATCACTGACGGATTGAAAATTCATCGGTGTGTTTTGGAGGTTTTCTGAAAAAATTCAATTGATTTAAAATTTTCATTTAAATATTACAGACGGAATCACCGACGGATTGAAAAATCATCTGTAATTTTTGACGGTTTCTAAAAACTTTTTACGAAATTGAAAATTTAAATTAAATATTACCGACGGAATAATTAAAAAATATTAATATTAAATTATCCATCGGTAACGCGCCCCAATAAAAAACCTGAATCCGCTTATTTCACAAGAGACAGACTCATTATTTCTTTTTCTTCTTCTACTGCTTCTTCTTCTTCTTTTTCTTCTTCACTATATGTAAAAAACATCAATATCTATTTCTTTCTCTTCTTTTCTCTCCTCATCTCCTTCTCTTTTCCTCCATGCTTGGGTATGTCTTCTTCTTCTTTCTTCTTTTATCCTCTTAGTTTTTTTTAATTAATATGCTTTACGGATTTGTTTTTCCTTAGCTTCACTTGCAAGTATATTAAGGTAAGATTTTTCTTTTTTTCTTATTTTTTCATGATTTTTTTCACTATATTTGCTTTTATTTAATTTTAATTGATTTTGTTTATAATAATTGTATAAATGTTGTTGTGAGATTTTTTTTTTCATATGAGATCAATTTTTAGTTGATTTATTTATAGGATTTTTAAATTTTTAGCAATTGCAACTTCATTTTTTTCATATGAATTTTTTTAGTTGAATTAATTTTTTTGTTTTATTTTTTTGAGTTGATTTTCTTATTCTTTTTTCCAAGCATTTTGAGTATATATTATACAATGTTGATTTATGTTAATTTAATTATTTTATAATTTTATAAAATGAATTTTTTTTTAAATGTTTTTAAATAATTACCGATGGATTCCGTTGGTAAATCCGTCGGTAAGAAAAAAAAATTTACCGACGCGTCTGTTCCGCCAGTAAATCCGTCGGTAATATTATTACCGACGGACAAAAAATTACCGACAAAAGATTCACCGACGGAAAATTAATTACCGATGGAAAAATTCTGTCGGTAAAACTATTAAATCTTGTAGTGTCATCTTACACCACTTATCATCGATTAGTATATAAGCTAGTTCAAAAATACCTCTCACCATCGAATAAAAACATCATATCCGGTAGAGAAGAGGCTTTTATGCTGCATTTTTTAGAGGGGTGGCTACGTGCTATGGGCATTGATTTGTTTTCAATACGGATGTAAGATCTGTGATACTTATTTTTAGCAGGAGTTTAAGATAGAATGTGAATAGTTGTTGATCATGGCTGTTCCGAACAAACAAACAACGTTTGAAAGTTTGCTAGAGATTATGCCAGCGTTGCACAAACAAAGGAGAAGTTAAAATTAGCACTATAAAATTGAAAAATAAAAACAACTGTCACGTACCAGGTTTTTCCATAGTTGAATTATAGGTATGACCATAGAGTACTGTATAAAAAATCATTTTTTTCCTGCGAGGTTATTCGGCAAGACAAGCCAGCATCATTAGAAAGATGTACTTTGTCTATATTTGTGTGAGTTTTGTGGTTATAATTTTACATAATTAATTTTTAAAAAAATAGTTTTAATTGTGCGAGTTAAAATATTTATTTCGTTAAAACTATAGTTAAGATTATTGTTCAATAAAAAATTATTCAAGAATATTTGATTCAAATTGTTATGAAAAGTAATGTTGCTAGTAAATTATCTAAAAAGAACATATATTAATTTATTATTTTATATTTATATTACTGCATTAGATTATTAATATATCATAGTGAAATTAAAAAATTACTTTTACTGTTCCATCAAGATAAAGATAAATTTGTTTTAATTTTTAGTTTTTTTAGATTAAATAAAGAATTAATTAAATTTATTTTATAGAATATAACATAATTATTTTTGTAATTATTTAGTTTGTTTGAATAAATTATATAGAAAGTTCAAATAAATTTTATTATAAAAAAATAAATACAAGTTACCTGAAAATAATTGTCAAAGAAGTGTTTTTGTGAAATACATTCATAATTTCTTAAAGAATGTAGAAGACTAGGCTCCACCTTCTTTTTAATGTATAAAGAATTTTGTAATTGATTTTATAGTTAAATTAATAATATGAAATGTATTCTTGGATTTAATTTTGTTGTTTAATGTCCAATTATTTGATCCAAATAATTATGTATTTAAAAACATTACTAAAATACAAGCGGAATCACCAATAGATATACAAATTCCATTGTAATATCCTATGTAATTTCTTTGATATATACTAAAGAAAATCTATGTTGGTATATTTATGGATATATTTTATTATTGGGTTAATTTTGTTGATAACGCCCTCTGTACAAGTTAGATGTCATCGTCTTGTTTGACTTGAGATGTGCAAAACATGATATTTTCCATTAGAGATTTGGGACATCTTTCTCTACTGAGGTTTTGAGTTTTTGTTTTTTTTTTTCAATACTCTCTTTTCAATTATTTTTCTTGCAACTTTTTTACAACTTTAACCCATAATTTCAACTTGTATTTTTAGAAACTAATTTTTGAAGTGTTTGAGATTGCGATATAAGGTACTTTTCAAAATAATTTATTGCTAAAAAATAATCAAAATATATTTTTTTCAAATATTAGCATATCAAAACCATAAAAAAGCACTAAAAAGTATTAATTTAATATTTTTTAAGCTAAAAACACTTTTGAAAAGCACCTAAATAAGTTGTGTCAAACACCTTTAATGAATCATATACTAGAATTCCAACCTCTATAAGAAATGGGTTTTCCAAAACTAAACTTTGATTGTCTTCATTTTCTCCTTTTGCTTCATGGGTAGGATTTTTTGGGTTTTTGTTGAATCTTTAGTATCTTCACTGAATAAATTAAAGATTTGAACTTTAGCTATGAGGAAAAATTGAATTTAGTGAACTCAGCTCTAATTATTTGTTGTTAAAATTAATTTGAATATTTGTGGGTAATAATTTTTTGAAATACAATAGTGGTTAAAGCAATGATAGCGGGTAATCAGGTAATGTTTGAACCTTGAAGCATAACGTATTAATATCATGCATCGTGGCTCTAAGTGACTGTAAGAAATACTCATTAATCTACTGCTAAAAGTTTTCATTAATATTGTATGATCAATGATCGAGTCCTGCAAGTATGAGCTACTTACTATATATGCAGTGGTTGATGGGAGGAAATGGCTCCTCTTTGTAAGAAATTCTATTGGCAGCGGAGCATTTTGATAAAAAGATCTGGATATGGTTTCTTGAATGTTATTCCATCACGAGCATTTTGATAAAAAGATCTGGATATGGTTGATGTTGAATTATAGGTATGACCATAGAGTACTGTATAAAAAATCATTTTTTTCCTGCGAGGTTATTCGGCAAGACAAGCCAGCATCATTAGAAAGATGTACTGTGTCTGTATTTGTGTGAGTTTTGTGGTTATAATTTTACATAATTAATTTTAAAAAATTAGTTTTAATTGTACTTTATCGAGTTAAAATATTTATTTAGTTAAAACTATACTTAAAATTGTTAAATAAAAAATTGTTCAAGAATATTTGATTAAAATTGTTATTAAAAGTAATGTTGCTAGTAAATTATCTAAAAAGAACATATATTAATTTATTATTTTCTACTTATATCACTGTGCATTAGACTATTAATATATCATAGTAAAATTAAAAAATTACTTTTACTGTTCCATCAAACTGCCAACTCTTTACTTCACCTAACATATGTTTGTTTTTAGAGAGCACCAATCCATATTTTGAAGCTGAAAAATAAGATGGAAAGAAAATGTTTAAACACTTGTTAGCTGAAAAAAGAGTTGTTGGCATCAAGAAAACATAAAGATTTGTCTATGAAAACTCTCCAACGTCTCTAGGGATGATTTGTGTAGATCTGATGGAGTGTTTCTTGTAGGCAAAACTAGACTTGTATGAATAAAAAGCACGCAGAGGCTAAAATGGTAAGGTAATTTCAACATGTTTTAGCCACGTTTGAAAAGGCGGGCTATCTTTTTAAAAAATTTAAATTATTTTTTTATTTAAAATTAATATTTTTTAGTATTTTTTAATTATTTTAATGTATTAATATTAAAAATAATTTTAAAAATAAAAAAATATTATTTTAATATATTTCTACATAAAAAATACTTTAAATTATAACCATTTAAAATTACTAACATAGAAAGTATCAAAGCCCCCTTTCTCCTTTTGACATGATAACTGACAAACAACCATAATTTCTGCTTGGTTTGTTTGATTGACATGGAGTCACTGTTAAGGTCTCTGAGAAGAACACAAATTCTGTACACAAGCTTTATGGCCTCACTATCGTTTGGGATCTGTGGGAAACAAGAAATGAAAAGGGAGAAAGTTGAAGAGAATTGTTTTAATTTTATTATGGTAATTTGTCTTAAATCTGAGAGAAGGAAGGAAAGATAGAAAATTGAGGAGAATTATTTTAATTTCGTGGGAGTTGTTTATGAGGAATAAATTGATTGCATTACATAATTAATTTTCAGTGAGTGATTACGATTATTTTAAAAAACAATTTATTTAAAAATATATTAAAATAATATTTTTTAAAAAAATTATTTTTGATATCAGTTAAAAATACTTTAAAAAATTTATTTTTTTAAAAAGTAAACTTTTTAAAAATATTTTAAAACACAAAAATTTCGAAAATTGATCGCTCCATACTTTAAAAAAAAAAAAATCATGTCTACCTATCTACGAACTAAATACACTCAATATCATTTAAAAACAAAAACAATCTAATTAAAACATAACCAAAAAATTATTTGAAAAAATATACACAAATAATGCATTATTTTTTAAAATTTGATTTTTTTTAAAAAAATTAAATATATATAAAAAACAAATCAGGCTAGGCACTTGCTGATTTGGTAAGTCAAGCACTTGGATCAGGTAAAAATATTAGATCCACATTACGTTGGACTTGTCAGCCCACCAAGTCCAATCACTTTGGACATGGTTGGCACCAAGTTCAGATGTCTTGGGTGTGGCAAGATGTTACCCACTTTTCTTGGGTGTGGCAACAATGTTAGACCCACATAAAATTTAGTGAACAATTATTAAAAAAAAATGCATGGTTGCACAAAACACATTCAATTTATTGAACAATAATTACAAAAAAAAAAAAAAACAATTCATGGTCGCACATAACATATAAAATTTATTGAATAATAATTAGAAAAACAATGCAAGGCTACATTTATTAAAAATATTATAAAAAAATTTAATTTATATAAAATTAAAAAAAACACAGATGAATCATACCTACCTCTCTAAAATCTAAACACATCCAATATCATTTAAAAATAATCACAATCTAACTAAAACATAAACCAAAAATTTATTTGAAAAAATATACACAAATAATCAATTATTTTAAAAAAACACTTAAATTTTGTTTTATAAAAACTAATCAGGCTAGGCGCTTACGGACCTAGTAAGCTAGACACTTGGGTCTGCCAAATATGTTAGACTCGCTTACTTTGGAATTGGCAACCTGCCAAGTCCAATCACTTTAGACATAGCTGACGCCAAGTCCAAGCACCTTGGGTATGAAAAAATATCAAACCCAAGCCACTTGGGTCTACCAACCATGTCAAACCTAAACAACTTAGGTTTAGCAACCATGTCAAATCTTCTTATTTTGTTACAATGGGCAGCATCATTTTCTAGGATGAGAGAGGGGAGAGAGGGAAAAACCCTGGCAAGAGCTCCTCCGTGGGTAGCCTCAGCACATGCGCATTGCCACATACCTAGGGTGGTGAGGCGCATCGAACATCGCCTTATAAGGCATCGCTCGGTTCCGTTTTGGGGCAGCACACGTCACTCAAATGAAAATAATAATTTATATACATATAAATACTCAATTACCCCTGACATCACATGATATTTACAATAAAACATATGGAAACGATGAAAACACCCCTACGTATGGCCTTGTTTTTGTTAAACCCAAGGGTAATTTCATATTTGAATTGATTCAATTAAAGAAAAAAATAGAGAAACCCCTTAACACATGCATATTCCCCCCCTCAGGAACATGGTTGTATCTTAACTGTTTATTTAAAAAAAAAAAAGACAAAAGAAGCCCTTAACCCAAAAGTTAAAATTTTATGCCTTGAAGGACAAATCAGTATTTATACTATAGCTCAAAAAACTTAAACGGACTATTTTATCTCCAATTATTCTTTCAATGCTAAATGGATCCCATGAAAAAGACAAACATATCCTCAATTGCATGCTTATAAGGTTTTTTTGGGAAGGACAATCCCGTCATTACATTGCTCCAATCAACAGTAATTTGTGTCTAGGCAAACAGTGAAAGGAACACTTAGCTCTTTTAGTTTTTGTTATAATTAGCTATTTTTCCGGTGTTTTGCGACCAATTGTTTTCAACAAAAAAAAACATGTAGGTGTTTTTATACATTAAATTTAAATTAAAAAAATATTATCTATACATCTAATTAAATAAATTGAAAATTATTTGTGCCAATAAATAAAGAAGAATCATTAATGATAACTAAATATGTATCTTCAAAATTCAAGAATGAGAAGTAGATTAATATATATTTGATCTTGCAACATGGATCATTTACCTGATTGTATTCAATGATTCTATTTATTAAAGTTATTTTTTATTAAATCAAATAATAGTAGAAATAAACACAAACATAACATTGTTCCACTTGTTGCACCCCAAAAAAATCTGGCGCGTCACCGGGCTGGCGATTTTTCATCGTTTATTGTGTTTGCTTTGATTTCGTTCGTTGGAGTCGTCACCTAGTAATTCATTGAGGGCTACTAGGAAACCTGATGTACTGGTCTTGTCAGAGATCCCGGGTAAGGGACTGGTTGTGGTTAGGGAAGGTATTAGCACCCCTAACGCACCCTACCTAAGGTAAGCTGCTTTGTGTTCTGATGTGATTTGAAAATTTAAAATATTAATTAAATTCTAAGGCTTTAATAAATCAGTTATTAAATCCCCGAATATATGTAGAAACTTGTTCTTACATTTTCGTGGAACATACAACTTGATTTTATTTGTCCTTGAGATATTTAACCATATTTAAATTAACAATTAATTCTTTTTGTTCTTTTTTTTTATAATTCAATAACATAAATAAAAAAACATTACAAGCACACACAAACATTTCTTTTTCCTTTTTTATTTTCACTTTCTCTTTCTCTTTCTCTTTCTTTTCTTTTCTTTTCTTTTCTTTTACATCCACATTTACATAAAATACAAACTATGAAAAGAAAAACTAAAAATTACACAAATATTACATTAAACAATTTGAAATTAAAAAAATCAACCCCAAAACAATCTAGAAACCACTTCTGCACCTCCGGAATAGTGTCAGGCATACCTCCGGAACGGCAAGACAGTGGAGGCGTGTTTGCTCCACGCGCCCCCGCCACTGGCGGCGCGTGGCTCCACGCGCCTCCGCTGGGAACTCCTGAAAAACAGGGGCTCTGGAATGTTCTCTTCCCCTCTTCTTTTCCTGACTGGCGGTGAGCACCACCGCCTCCTTCAACAAGAGAAAAATGCACAAACAGTTGATTTTAATTTTATTTTTTTCAGATCTGTTCAAATCCTTGTGTTCCCTCTCGGTTTGCCATTTTTTTCTTCAGGTGGTCGGTTTGTTCTCAGTCTTCTTCTTCTTATGATCTGGCGGCTGTCGTGGAAGGAGCGCAGGAGGCCGGTCGGTGCAAAAGAGAGCTGGTGGCTGAGGAAGGGGACGGCATCTGTGGGTGCTGCTGCTGTCAGCCGCCGCTGGGTTCTTCGGTGGGAGGAGGCTGATTGGTGGACGGTGCTGATGGTTGTGGGCGCCACTGTGTCGGGCTGCTATTGGCGGTGAGCACGGCGTTGAGAGGAGGAAAAAAGGGGAAGATGGAGAGGCGGTGGAGTTTTTTCCTGCTCGTGGTCAGATGAAGAGAGTGAGGGGAAGCTGGATCGTGGCTGTTGTGAGGCCGATCGGAGGAAGAGAGGGAGTTGTGGTCGGGTTTGTGAGGGAGAGAGGGCTGTGAGCGGGAGATAAGGAAATGGGGGAGCTGCTGGCTGAAGGAAGAAGAAACTGAAATCCAGGGGAAGGTGCCGCCGGCTGGTTTCGGAGAAAGAAAAAAAATTCCAACAGGGTGAGGGGTGGCTGCAACGTTGGAAAAATGGGGAGCCAAGTCTTGGCCGGCGACTGGAGAAAAGAAATCAAAACCAGCGGGGGGGGACGGCTCTTTGTTTTTTTAGGAAAGGGCCGGCTGAGTATGAGAGGGTTTAGGTTAGGGTTTTTTGTATTTTTTTTAGATGTTGTCAAAATTACCCCCTCCCCTCCTTGCAAGTGTTGGAAACCGGTATTTATAGGCAAAAAATATTGCCAGGTTTTCAAAATTGGTCCCTTAACTTTCTTTTTTGTAAAATTTGATTTTTCTTGTTTTTTTTTTTTTTTTTTTGAAAACTAGCAATATCAACGTCGACTCAAATGCGGAAAATCAATGATTTTAAAAATGACACGTGAAAAGTTGAACACGTGAAAAGTTGAAAATCTTTTTTTTTGAAAATTTAAATTCTTTTTAGACGACGTTGAAAATGCTAAAATGACAAAAAATATATTAAAAAACATATTTTTTGGATTTTCTTTGTTTTTCTCTATTTTTGAATTTTTGTTTGAAAATATATCAAAAACATGGGTCAAAAAATGGGTAGCAACAGATGCCCCCTCTTTACAATGCTTACGAAGCAAAAATCCTCAATGTTTTGCATAGTAAGCTTTGTAAAGAAAACTTGTCTTTCTATTTGCTTAATATCCACTTCATCTAAAAACCCTTTTTCTCTCTTTGTTTTATTTTTTATTATCCTGAGATCCCATCTAGCGACCTCCTTTAACCAAAACCAAAGAATGTGTGTAACTCGGTCAACCTGAAATCCCATATGGAGATTCCCTTTAACCAAAGCTACATGAGATCCCATCTGGTGAACTCATTCAACTGGAACAAAAGAATGTGTAAAAAGTGGTCTCATTATAATGGGTGACCTACCCAAGTGGAAAGGAGGAAGAGTGGTCTCATTCTTTGGGTGACCTACCTAGGGGGAAGAATGACCTCATTCTTAGGGTGACCTACCCAGGTAAAAAAAAGATGGAGAATGGTCTCATTCTAATGGGTGACCTACCCAGAAAAAATGGTGGTCTCATTGTGATGGGTGACCTACCCAAGTGGAAAGGAGGAAGAGTGGTCTCATTCTTTGGGTGACCTACCCAGGGGAGGAATGACCTCATTCTTATGGGTGACCTACCCAGGTAAAAAAAAGATGGAGAATGGTCTCATTCTAATGGGTGACCTACCCAGAAAAAATGGTGGTCTCATTGTGATGGGTGACCTACCCAAGTGGAAAAAAGAGGAAGAGTGGTCTCATTCTTTGGGTGACCTACCCAGGGGGAGGAATGGCCTCATTCTTATGGGTGACCTACCCAGGTAAAAAAAAAAGATGGAGAATGGTCTCATTCTAATGGGTGACCTACCTAGAAAAAATGGTGGTCTCATTGTGATGGGTGACCTACCCAAGTGGAAAGAATATGAAAAAGCGGTCTCGTTGTGATGGGTGACCTACCCAAATAGAAAAAATGTGAAGTGTGGTCTCATTGTAATGGGTGACCTACCCAGATGGAAAAAATATGATGAACTGGTCTCGTTGTGATGGGCGACCTACCCAAATAGAAAGAATGTGAAGTGCGGTCTCATTGTAATGGGTGACCTACCCAGATGGAAAAAATATGATGAAGTGGTCTCGTTGTGATGGGCGACCTACCCAAATAGAAAGAATGTGAAAAATGGTCTTATTATGATGGGCGACCTATCTAGATGGAAAAAATGTGATATGATAAATGTGAAAAATAGGACTTACCTGGCGAAGTCCTGAGGGGATGACAGAGGAAGGGCTGGAAAACTTGGTGCTTCCTGACAATTCCCAATCATAGGGTTTGAAAAACTCGGTGTTTCCTGACTGCAAGGGTTGAAAACTCGAGGCTTCCCGATTGCAAGGTTGATCTTTTCATTTCTTTGGGATTTTCCTAATGGTAAGGTTCATCCCATCATCCTTTTATTCCATGATCAAAACCGATTCTTTATTATCATCACCACAATGCTTCTTTCTTTTTCCACCATCTTGCTGGACCTCATTAAGGATTTTCCGTAACAATTCAAAAATATGTGCAAATGGTTTTTTTTTTTTTTTTGAGGTTAGATGATATGCATGCATCCTTACCTGATTCGAAATATAGGTCCCCCCCTCCTTGATTCTTCATCGTCATAGGGTTCCCTTGTTTGTATCCCAAAGCTTTCTTTGTTCTTCTGATGCATTGGCTCATTTATATGCTAGCCATCCACTCAGCTGTAAATACAGTGCCCATCCCGGGCTGTCTTCGACAATTACTACTTGCATCGTTCATCAAGCTTGACCCTGCCCCCAAGTGTGGTATTGCTTGATTCATCATAAAGGATTTTCTCTCTGGCTTCTTCTGAGAATTATCCTCTGATTGATTGTGTGCATCATGCCAACACCCATCAAGATTGTTAATCAGTCATGAACTTGCCTTTGGTTGAAACACCATTCAAGTATGTATGGTCACCAGCCTTTATGGAACTGCCAAGTCATCCAGACATGGATCTCATGCTTTGCAGTAAACAACTCATCATTGTAAGCGCGATGTATTTCTCTATGGATTCCTCTTAGCTTGTCAAATCAGATCGTGAAAATAACTACTTTGGCATCATCAATGATGTTCATGTTATCACCCATATTCATGCGGTGAAGTGCGCATTTGAGCTTCAGAATAGATGGTCCCATAGTCAATCTTAGTGGTACGCATATGTTCGATGTTCATTCAAATGCACTCACCCGATAACATCTGTCAGGAGTCATAACCATGTTTTATAGGGTAACCCAAGATGAAGATATGAAAATATCCTTCAAGTGCAGCGTTGCTCATCAATTGCTGCTGAAGTGCACTAGATCATGGATTGTCTTTGAACAACATTGCCCCCAATATGATCTGAAGGTTCGTTCATCGGTTTATACTCAAGAAGGTTTTTCTTTGCCATTGTCAGATGTCAAACATAACTTTCCGGGACTTTGATGACTCATCATGTGATTCTTTCTTTGCCCCCAGCTGATTTGGATATTGTTTGTTTTTCTTTTAAGGGTCCACTGTATTGCCCCCACGTGGTCAACATTTCAAGGAGTGTCGGGAAATGTTGATGTCATTTTTTTTTGTCAAGGATTTTGCAAACTCAATCGATGTTCTTATTTGAAAATCTTTCTTGTTCTGGGATCAAATCTCATATTTCAAAGATCATGTTTCTTCAAAGTCTAGTTGTTGAGATGAAATCGGAGATGCTGGTTTTTTGAAAGTCTTTTCATGAATCAAGCTTCTTTGGTCAAAGACCCAACATACTCTATTCAATGTAGTCCTTTGATTGTCTTGTATTTTGAAAACAGAAATGATCCGTTGTAAGATTAAAATGGTTTTTCCCATGGTTCTTTCTATCCACTTTAAACTCTGATTTTGGGTATATCTTTTGATGGTCTGTGATGAGGTGACATTTTTATGAATTTCAAAAACAAGATGCTCAGGCTTTATTAAGAAAGGTTGTTTCTTTTCTTAGCATTTATTTTATCAACATGCATTATAACTAGTAGCTTAATTCATGAAGTCCCGACCCTTATAGAAAAGCTCTTCCAGTTTCGAGAGCGCCAATTATCGGTTCAAGTTGCTTGCTTGATTAAAAAGGGCTTTTAAAAGCACGTAATGCAGGCTATGGTTTATGGCTATGAAAGAAAAGAATTTCAAAGGCTCAAAAGGTGTTTGAAGGTTTCAATGATTTAGGATCAACATTAACTATTCATCGATTCTCTTTCTCTTGTCATCATTGTAGAGAAAGTGACATATAACCTTGTTAATCTCAAATATCATAATTCTCTTAACATAGGTCATAATGCAAAATCCAACTTTCTTTGAGGAATAACCAACCTTAATCATCTGATAACATCGTAGGCTTTATAATGGATATCAAAAGTCAACGCTTATAACTTAGTCTTTTTTTTTGTATTGATTGAAATTTCTTTTGTTTTTCATAGACGTGATAGGCGTTCTCCTTCCTTTATCTTTAACTTGTCTTTGAGTGAAGGCAATTTCAACTTCCTTTTTTTTTATTCTCTTTTTTCATAAACTTCCTCAAAACTTTCTTATATGCCCCCAGTCTATGTGTCTTCTTCTAGCTCTCTCTCAATCATTGGACTTTTGTTCTAAGCCTTCCCCTTTATCCATTAATCATATCAATGTCTTCAACATATCTCTTATCTGCCCCCAGTGTGGGGTATGATCCTAGTCAGGGTTTCTTTTTGAAAGAAAATATTTCACTAGGCTCAAAATGGGACTGCAAGGGATCATATTTCAAGAAACGTGAAAGGATAACAAAGATGGCCTTTTCTCATTTCAAGCAAGGTCAGTTAAAACTGATAAATTTTGGCCTCATCCAGTGTAATGATTTGGACTTGTAAGAGTCAATGATTCACGAGTCCATAACTACCAAATCCACTACATGTCATTATGCATACTGCTAAAACTTAGCTATATGATGTGTGGTTCAGTTTCAGGAGGTATGAGTTCAAAATTGTTTAGTCACCTTATGTCATTTTCAAACATCGAGTCATTTCTGTAATCAAAACACTTTTAATCTTCCGGATTGGTTAACCTTTATCGCATGTTGGAGTTTGATCAAAAAATTTTGTCAGAATAAAATGCTAAACATCTGTTGATTTCAAAACAACAAAAAGACAAAAGCAAGGCATGTTTCGTTGAAGGATCAGATGTGATCCCAAAACAAAATGCAGAATTCCAAAACAATATGATTGACTGCTCATCACCATTCTTGAATCAGCTTTTCTGGTAATTTTTGCGTTTTGCCAAGCACTTTTGATCAACATGTCATTCTAAGGATGTTCTGGCGACAACATGATTGATGACATCATCTTTCACAAACTCAACTCAATTCTTGAAACTCTTGTGTCTATTCAACTGAAATGGTCTGGGAACCCTCCATGATATTCACATTTGGTTTGAATTATACCACGGTGGTTGCATGTAATTTGTCGGAGTCAAGAAAAATTCTAGAATCTGACAGATGGTGGTCGACAAACTTAAACGGCAGAGGAATGTCCCATCTTGGCAAAGACATTTGAGCAATTGATGCTACCGTGAGACCTGGCTATACCATATAATTAAGGGTTCACACCGTCGAAGTCATCTCCTTATTCACCTCTCATCATTGTTCTGGAATCCATAACAAAACCTTCAATCCTTCACTTCTTCATAGCTCGCTCAATTCTTTCGATGATCTTCACAACATCATGTCAATCTTCCAATGTTGTTGTGGTTGGTTGAGGGTTGTTGGAAAACTTTCCAACAGCTTGGTAGTCTTGGCAGCGCCCAAAAACTTGTGGTATCGCCACTACCAACACGTGGAATCATGCCTTATCTCTTCTATGGGAGAAAACGATGAACATGAATCTCCTCTATTTCTTCTTCGATTCCTCTCGAACGGTGCAGCAAATAAACACCTATAAAGGAAGTCCTGCTATGTTGAAGTTTCAGTATTCTTCATGTTTTTTAGTCTAGGCATGTCTCCTCTCTACTTTTGCGTTTTAATACTAAAACTGTTGGAGGAAAATCATAGATGACCTGAAACTACTGCATTCCTTCTTGGATTTCCCACTTGCGGATCCACAAACAGATTCCTGCCGAGAGAGCTCTACTACGTTGAAGTTTGATGTCTAATCATGGTTTTCAAACCCACATCTTGTGCTGCTAAACTGGAATTGAGCTCATAATTAGGGTAACTTCAAAGAAGACTAATGCACCATGTACAGGAGGCTAGTAGTCGTGTGGTTCCATTAGATGATGTGGAGGCGATGAACACTTAAAAATGCAACTAGACAAGAATCAGAGTTATCATTAGTTGATGACTGAAGGCGTTGTTGATGTTGTTCATGACTGGAAAGGAGAGATACAGCTTTAATTAGATGTGAACAAGCAGTGTTCCCACAGAAGACTGTGCAGACATTCTCTTTCCATTTGATGCTCAACACTTGTTCGAGCAGATCTGAGTCTAGCTACTTCAACTTTTGATGCTCTCAAACTCAATCTGATAATGAGCCGCTATCTGACACCTTTCTTCACTTCCCTCATATTTCTTCAATCATGTGCAGCACAACTTGTACAGGGAACCTACCTTTCAACCCGATTCATGCATGATAAATGTATGAACATGTAATCTATATGATGAACTCACCCTTCGAGGAGTGACAATATGGTCGTAACTCTTGTATGATGGAACAAGAATCGTGATTTTTGCCCAAACTCTACAATGAAAATTTTCGGAGTGACGGCTAATGTGTCACCCACAAGTCTTGAGTTCAAGATGCTTCAAGAGGGGTTTGCTCAAATGAACAATAGCACATACATCCTAAAGACAGGCTCTATTCATTTTACGTGAGACAAAGGGTAGGTTTGCTACTTGGTCTCTAAAAGGGGTCTTGTTGTCCTAGTGATTGCCCTCGTAAAGGTAATATAGGGGCCCAGTAGGTAATGTGTTGGCACGTGTCTAACTATTACCAGTCTAAGCACTCAACAAAGAGTTGGGGTTTACACAAACTTAAACCTTGACTCAAGTCGTAAGGTAAGCTGCTAGTCCCCCACCTATCCTAAAACTTGTGTGTGCTTTCAAAAATTAAAACTTGTGATGCATGAGAGAATTATATACAATGCATGAATAAAACACAAATAAATAAAACAAAGCAAAAAGAAAATAAAAAAATGAAACACATCAAAACACAAAGCTTAGTCCGATAAAGTTGAAAACAATACATGACCTCAGTGGAGTCGCCATTCTGTCGCACTCCAAAAAAATCCGGCATATCATCGGGCTGGTGATTTTTCATCGTTTATTGCGTTTGCTTTGATTTCGTTCGTTGGAGTCGCCACCTAGTAATTCATTGAGGGCTACTAGGAAACCTGATATACTGGTCTTGTCAGAGATCGCGGGTAAGGGACTGGTTGTGGCTAGGGAAGGTATTAGCACCCCTAACGCACCCTACCTAAGGTAAGCTGCTTTGTGTTCTGATGTGATTTGAAAATTTAAAATATTAATTAAATTCTAAGGCTTTAATAAATCAGTTATTAAATCCCCGAATATATGTAGAAACTTGTTCTTACATTTTCGTGGAACATACAACTTGATTTTATTTGTCCTTGAGATATTTAACCATATTTAAATTAACAATTAATTCTTTTTGTTCTTTTTTCTTTATAATTCAATAACATAAATAAAAAAACATTACAAGCACACACAAACATTTCTTTTTCCTTTTTTATTTTCACTTTCTCTTTCTCTTTCTCTTTCTTTTCTTTTCTTTTCTTTTACATCCACATTTACATAAAATACAAACTATGAAAAGAAAAACTCAAAATTACACAAATATTACATTAAACAATTTGCAATTACAAAAATCAACCCCAAAACAATCTAGAAACCACTTCTGCACCTTCGGAACAGTGTCAGGCATACCTCCGGAACGACAAGACAGTGGAGGCACGTCTGCTCCACGCGCCACGCCACTGGCGGCGCGTGGGCCCACGAGCCTCCGCTGGGAACTCCTGAAAAACAGGGGCTCTGGAATGTTCTCTTCCCCTCTTCTTTTCCTCGCCGGCGGTGAGCACCACCGCCTCCTGCAACAAGAGAAAAATGCACAAACAGTTGATTTTAATTTTATTTTTTTCAGATCTGTTCAAATCCATGTGTTCCCTCTCGGTTTGCCATTTTTTTCTTCAGGTGGTCGGTTTGTTCTCAGTCTTCTTCTTCTTCTGATCTGGCGGCTGTCGTGGAAGGAGCGCCGGAGGCCGGTCGGTGCAAAAGAGAGCTGGTGGCTGAGGAAGGGGACGACATCTGTGGGTGCTGCTGCTGTCAGCCGCCGCTGGGTTCTTCGGTGGGAGGAGGGTGATTGGTGGATGGTGCTGATGGCTGTGGGCGCCGCTGTGTCGGGCTGCTATTGGCGGTGAGCACGGCGTTGATAGGAGGAAAAAGGGGGAAGATGGAGAGGCGGTGGGGTTTGTTCCTGCTCGTGGTCAGATGAAGAGAGTGAAGGGAAGCTGGATCGTGGCTGTTGTGAGGCCGATCAGAGGAAGAGAGGGAGTTGTGGTCGGGTTTGTAAGGGAGAGAGGGTTGTGAGCGGGAGATAAGGAAATGGGGAAAATGGGGGAGCTGCTGGCTGATGGAAGAAGAAATCGAAATCCAGGGGAAGGTGCCGCCGGCTGGTTTCGGAGAAAGAAAAAAAATTCCAACATGGTGAGGGGCGGCTGCAACGTTGGAAAAATGGGGAGCCAAGTCTTGGTCGGCGGCTGGAGAAAAGAAATCAAAACCAGCGGAGGGGGGGGGGGACGACTCTTTGTTTTTTTAGGAAAAGGGCGGCTGTGTATGAGAGGGTTTAGGTTAGGGTTTTTTGTATTTTTTTCAGTTGTCAAAATTACCCCCTCCCCTCCTTGCAAGTGTTGGAAACCAGTATCTATAGGCAAAAAATATTGACAGGTTTTCAAAATTGGTCCCTTAACTTTCTTTTTTGTAAAATTTGATTTTTTTTGTTTTTTTTGTATTTTTTTGAAAACGAGCAATATCAACGTCGACTCAAATGCGGAAAATCAATGATTTTAAAAATGACGCGTAAAAAGTTGAACACGTTCGAAAAATCTTTTTTTTGAAAATTTAAATTCTTTTTAGACGACGTTGAAAATACTAAAATGACGAAAATATATTAAAAAACATATTTTTTGGATTTTCTTTGTTTTTCTCTATTTTTGAATTTTTTTAAAAAATATATTAAAAACATGGGTCAAAAAATGGGTAGCAACACCACTTATTAGACATATTATCCAAATATAAATATTTTTTATTTTTTAAAATAAAGTTCAATTATATAAAACATAAAACAATATAGATGAATTACAATAATTTCTTCAAAAAATAATTAAAAACGAACTATTTAAAAAGACTAAATAAAAAAAATTCAAAGATGGGGTCTTAATTTAAATATAAATTAAAAAATTATTTAAAAAAACACATAAAAATACATGGATTTTTTTTTTAAAAAAAAATTCCAAATTACAAGAAAAAAGGTCAGAAGCTATCGGACCTTATTTTTTTAAAATGTAATTGGGGCGGATGACTACCCTAATATTTTTTAAAAAAAAGTTTCAAATGACTCGTCGTTTGGTTTCTCAAGATTCCAGCGATTATGGTGGTTGTACAATCCATTTTAATCATATTGTTTTACCTAAAACACCCAAAACAAATCCCTAAACACCTTGATAAACAAAACAAATGAACTTAAATAACCTGAAATAAATTTTTTTCCAAACTTAGATCTAGGTTTTTAGGTATTATTAAGGTTTAAAAAAACACCTAAGTAGAATTCTCCTTACCAAATGAAACTCATTGACACCATGAACAATCATTTTAGCTGCTCAAATTGATGTCAATGTTGATTTTCTCTCTTCACTGTTGGAATTCAGCGATCTCTCTCCCTTTTAAAATTTAAAAAATAAAGTTTTATATTAAAATTGAATTGCTAAAACATTTAGGGACCAAAAGGATATGATTTAGAAAGTTTGAGGATTAAATTGAACTTTGGGCCAGAATTGTGTACCCACCATCTATTTTTAGTGTTTTTTTCACATCGGTCCTTCTTCTTTCAATCTTGTCCTTGCCCAACAAATTTGAATCAATTATCCTTTAATTTGGCCCCAAAAGGATGTAATTGTGAAAATATAAAGTTTGATGACCAAAATAAATTGTGAACAATCAACCCATAGTAGAATTTGAGATGGCAAACATTGTTTATATATAGTAAAATTTTTAGTATTTTCTATAATTTTGATAAATTTTAATCTAAAAAACACATTAATATGCATTACAAAACTCACAAGTAAGATTTTCATGGAAGACTTGTGGTATGTTATTTAAGAAAAAAAAATACGAGTAATCGGCTTGTTTTTTTAAAATGGTTTTCTTATATAGTTAGACTATTATACAACAAAAGCTATTACAGTATGAATTATGTTCCAATTATGTTCCAAATTAGTGTAACTTATTTTTTAAGTTTACTTTTGTCTATAAATAAATAAAAAAGTACTCTCATTAAAAAAAAAAAAAAACAAGATGATGTTTGGCATTACAATTTAACAATATTTTTAAAAATGTTTTATGTTTTTTAGCTTTAAATTAAGTATTTTTGTGTTTTTTTATCGTACAAACAAACAACCTTTACCACTTAAAATTCTAATATTTTTTTTATATATATATTTTAATTTTTTTCATACTTTAATATGAGTGTTGTCATAACTTAATTTTAGATTCTAAAATTATTTTATTTGAAAATAAATTTTTAAAGTACAAAAAAATTCAAAAATATTTTAGAGACAAGAGAAGATAATTCTTTTAACTGCAACAAATCAAGATAATAAAAGAATAATCAAATTAAAATACTTTTACAGTTAAAAACAATTTAATTTAAAATAAAATCTAATATTAAAATATTTAAGAGAGCTTCTCACAGTACCACATCAAATATCTGGGTCTTGATGATCCTTCTCTTCAAGGAAAAAAGAGGTTGTTGTGGGGGATTGTTAAAAAAATGTTTGGTCTCTTCCTTGACAGAGGAAAATGTATTAACGTTTTAAAAAAATATATCATGCCGATGTGGGGTATATCTTTAAGATTTTTCAAGAAAGAATTTAGTCTTGATTTACATACAAGCTAATCCAAGTACATTCTTACTGTCAAAAAAAAAAATGCATATTGTTGCTACCCAATTTTTGACCCATGTTTTGATATATTTTCAAAAAATCCAAAAAAATTGAGAAAAACAAAGAAAATCCAAAAAAATGTTTTTTAATATATTTTCGTCATTTTAGCATTTTCAACGTCGTCTAAAAAAGAATTTAAATTGTTAAAAGATTTTCAAACGCGTTCGACTTTTCACGCGTCATTTTTAAAATCATTGATTTTCCGCATTTGAGTCGACGTTGATATTGCTCGTTTTCAAAAAATACAAAAAAATAAGAAAAAATCAAAATTTACAAAAAGAAAGAAATTGAGGGACCAAGTTGAAAAACCTAGCAACATTTTTGCCTATAAATACTGGTCTTTAACTCAAACAAGGGGGGGCAAATTTGAAATATCAAAAAATACAAAAAGAAAACCCAAAACCACAAAAAAAACCCTAAACCTATCTAACCTAACAGCCGCCACCCCCTTCCCCCACCGGGTTTTTGAATTTTTGCTCTTCCCTCACCCAAACAGCCGCCGCCTCCAACCCCTTGGGATCTGATTTTATTTTTCTCTTCTTCTCCCCCCAAAGCCATTTTTTTTTCCTTTTGACAGCCGAACCCAGCAGCCCTCAGCCGGTTGCTTCTTCCCCTCAGTAGCCGGAGAACTCTTCCAGCCTCCACCCTCACTTGAACCTTCAGCACCGAAACCTTCCCCTCACCAGAGCTTCCTCTCCATTCATCAACACAGCCCTGCCAAACGCCCATCGCCCATCGCCAAGAACTCATAACCCACCTAAACCAGCACTCCCACTTCAGATCGCCTCCCCATTTCCCGATCTTCTTCTTCTTGAATCCACCTCCCACAACGCCGAAGCCCCTCTCTCGGCAGCATCTTCTTCCTCGGTCTCCTCAGCAACGACGGTCACCACGCAACCCGGACAACATCGCCGCCCGATCTGCCATCGGGGAAGGAGAAAGGAGCAACGGACAGGCGATCTCCTCAGCATCGCCGCCGATCTCCCCACGACTGAAGAACCCAGCTCAGCACCGCCACCGAACACTCCTCAACCGGACCTGCAACCAGAGGGAAGCCGATCCGAAACCGAGAAGAAGCAGAGGCGAAACCGAGACGAAGAGAAGGAGAAGCAGATCCGAAGAAGGAGAAGGGATGAACTGCAGATCTGAAAAGAAAGAACAAAAAAAAACAGATTTGAAAAACTAAGAAAAAACTTAAAATCGACTGCCCTTGCTGTGTTTTTTTTGGATTTGCAGGTGACGGACAACAAGAGATTGAAGAGGGGAGGAAGCCATTGCAGCCCCCTCACGCCGCCTGAATTTCTGGGCGGCGCGTGGGTTCACGCGCCGCCAGTGGCGGTGGCGCGTGGGAAGACGCGCCGGAACTGTTCATGCGGGTGCAGAAGTCCTTCCCTGCAATTTCAGGAGTTTTGAGGGACCATTTTGTAAATTTTAAAGTTTTAATGTAATTTTTGTTTATTTATTTTAAATTTGTAATATGTGAATGTAAAAGAAAATAATAATAAAAAAGGGATGTGTGTGTTGGTGTATTTTTATTTATTTATTTTTGAATTTGAATTTGTATTTGTATTTGTATTGTGGATGTAAAAGAAAAGAAAAGAAAAAGAAAAGAAACAAAAATAAAATAGTGAAAGTGTATGTGTGTGCTTGTATTTTTTGTTTTATTTATTTTGTATATAGTTTTAAATGATAAAATTGCAAATATATTAAAGAAGAATTTAATATTTTGATCGGATCACGGTTAAGAATTATTAACTTATACGTAAGTGATATTTCTAATTTCCGATGAAAAGACAATTATTAAAACTTCTTTAACACATCAAATTCGCGAAGCAGCTTACCTCAGGTAGGGTGCGTTAGGGGTGCTAATACCTTCCCTAACCATAACCAGTCCCTTACCCGCGAATCTCTGACAAGACCAGTACATCCGGTTTCCTAGTAGCCTTCAATGAATTACTAGGTGGCGACTCCAACGAACCGATTCAAGCAAATGTAACGCAACAACGATAAAAATCGCCAGCCGATGCCTCGCGCTGATTTTGATTTTTTTTGGGGTGCGACAGAATGGCGACTCCACTGGGGAAGGTATTTTTTCGATTATTAGACTAAGCTTTGTGCATTTGATGTGTTTAAGTTTTTGCATTTTTATCTTTTTGTTAATATTTATTTCCATGCATTTTATAGAATTGTCTCATGCATCACCTGTATTTATTTTTAAAAGCACACACAAGCTTCTAGGTTAGGTGGGGAACTAGCGATCTGCCCTAAGACTATTGGTCAGGGTTCAGATGCGTGAAACACCCAACTCATATCTGAGTGCCTGCTTGGTAATGGTGGGTATACGTGCCTTAACCATGCTTTGCAACGCCCCCATACTGTCTTTATGAAGAACGTCACTGGGCGGATATGAGACCCTTTTGAGACCAGATAGAAAACCTACCCATGTTCACATAATGAATAGAACATGTCCTTAGGTTGTATGTGCTATCGTTTTTTAAGGGCAAACCCTTCTTGAAGCATCTTGAACTCAAGACTTGTGGGTGACACATTGGCCGTTGCTCCGAAAATTTTCATTGTAGAGTTTGGGCAAAAATCACGATTCTTGTCCATCATACAAGAGTTACGACCATATTGTCACCCCACGAAGGGTGAGTTTGTCATATAGATTACATATTCATACATTTATCATGCATGTACCGGGTTGAAAAGTAGGTTCCCCCGCACAAGCTGTGCTGCAAGTGATTGAAGAAAGGATGGAAGTGAAGAAAGATGTTAGATAGAGGCTAGACTCAGATCTGCTCGAACAAGTGTTGAGCATCAAATGGAAAGAGAATGTCTGCACAGTCTTCTGTAGGAACACTGCTTGTTCACGTCCAATTGAAGCTGTATCTCTCCTTTTCCGTCATGAACAACAACAACAACAACAATGCCTTCAGTCATCAACTAATGACAATTCTGATTCTTGTCCAGTTGCACTATTAAGTGTTCATCGCCTCCACATCATCTAATGGAACCAAACGACCACTAGCCTCCTGTTCATGGTGCATTAGTCTGCTTTGAAGTTACCCCAATTACGAGCTCAATTCCAGTTCAGCAGCACAAGATGGTCTGAAAAACCATGATTTAACACTGAACTTCAATGCGGCAGAGCTCCCTCTATAAAAATCCATTTATGACTCTGCAAATTGGGAATGCAAGAGGGAATTTATAAGTTGCATATGCTACAAATATTTCTCTCATCAGTTTCAGCACGAAGACATCTTAGTAGGTTGAAGAGCCAGACCTGGTCTGAAAAATACAAGTAGACATCAAACTTCAACGTAGCAGAGCTCTCTCGGCAGGAATCTGTTTGTGGATCCGCAAGTGGGAAATCCAAGAAGAAATACAGTAGTTTCAAATCATCTATGATTTTCCTTCAACAGTGTCAGTATTAAAATGAAAAAGTAGAGAGAAGAGACATGCCTAAACTGAAAAACATGAAGAAGACTGAAACTTCAACAGAGCAGAACTCCCTTTATTGGTGCTTATTTGCTGCACCGTTCGAGAGGAATTGAAGAAGAAATAGAGGAGATTCATGTTCATCATTTTCTCCTATAGAAGAGATAAGGCATGATTCCACATGTCGATAGTGGCGATACTACAAGTTTCTAGGCGCTGCCAAGATTACCAAGCTGTTGGAAAGTTTTCTGACAATCCTCAACCAACCACAACAACATTGGAAGATTGAAGTTGTGTGGATTCGCTGAAGAATTGAACAAGCTATGAAGAGAGGAAAGATCGAAGGATCTGCCATGGATTCCAGAACAATGATGAGAGGTGAATCAGGAGATGACTTCGACGGTGTGAACCCTTAATTATGTGGTATAGCCAAGTCTCACGGCCGCATCAATTGCTCAAATGTCTTTGCCAAGATGGGACATTTCTCTGCCGTTTAAGTTTGTCGACCAGCATCTGCCAGATTCCAGAATTTTGCTTGACTCCGACAAATTCCCATGCAACCACCAATTTCTCAGTGGTATAATCCAGATAAGAGATGTGATGTCATGGTGGGGTCCTCAACCATTTCAAGTGAACAGTTTCAAGAATTGCAAGAATGGAGTCTGAAAGTTGGTGAGCAAGAGACAGGTGGAGTCGTTGAAGAAGGGTGTCACTGGCTATATTGTTCCCCGAACAACTTCAGAATCACATGTGATCGAAAATGCTTTGCTAAACACAGATATTGCCAGAAAAGCTGATTCGAGAATGGTGATGAACAGTCAATCATATTGTTATGGAATTCTGCATTTTGTTTTGGGATCACATCTCATCGTTCAACGAAACATGCCTTGCTTTTGTCTCTTTGTTGTTTTGAAATCAACAGATGTTTAGCATTTTATTCTGACAAAATATTTTGAACAAACTCCAACATGCGATAAAGGTTAATCAATCCAGAAGATTAAAAGTGTTTTGATTACAGAAATGACTCTATGCTTGAAAATGACATGAGGTGACCAAACAATTTTGAACTCATACCCCCTGAAACTGAACCACACATCATATAGCTAAGTTTTAACAGTATGCATAATGACATGTAGTGGATTCGGTAGTCATGGACTCGTGAATCATGATTCTTACAAGTCCCAATCATTACACTGGATGAGGTCAAAATTTATCGGTTCTAACCGACCTTGCTTGAAATGAGAAAAGGCCATCTTTGATATCCCTTCACTTTCTAAAGATTATATCCCTTGCAGTCCCATTTTGAGCCTGGTAAAATATTTTCTTTCAAAAAAAAGAAACCCTGACTAGGATCACACCCCACATTGGGGGCAAATGAGAGATATTTTGGAGACATTGATATAATTAATGGATAAAAGGGAAGGCTTAGAACAAAGGTCCAATGATTGAGAGAAAGGTAAAAGAAAACACATAGACATGGGGGCATATCAGAAAATTTTGAGGAAGGCTATGAAAAAAAAGAGAATGAAAAAAAAAAAGGAAGTTGAAATTGCCCTCACTTAAATACAAGTCAAAGATAAAGGAAGGAGAACGCCTATCAAGTCTATGAAGAGCAAAAGAAATGTCAATCGAGGAAAGGCACAACAAAAGTCAATACCAGAAAAAGACTAAGCTATAAGCGTTGACTTTTGGTATCCATTATAAAACCTACGATGTTATCAGATGATTTAGATTAGTTATTCATCAAAGAAAAAGTTGGATTGGGATTATGTCCAATGTTAAGAGAATTCTATTTGAAGATTAACAAGGTTATATGTCACTCTCTTTACAATGACAACAAGAGAAAGAGAATCGATGAACAGTTAATGTTGGTCCTAGGTCATTGAAACCCTCAAACACCTTTTGAGCCTATGGAATTCCTTTCTTTCATAGCCATGAACCATAGCCTGCATTACGTGCTTTTAAAAGCCCTTTTTAATCAAGCAAGCAATCTGAACCAATAAATGGCGATCTCAAAACTTGAAGAGTTTTTTCTATAAGAGTCGTGGCTTCATTGAATTAGGCTACTGGTTATTATGCATGCTGATAAAATAAATACTGATAAAAGAAACAACCTTTTTTATTTTATTTTATCAAGCCTGAGCACCTAGTCATTTGAAGTTCACAAAAATATCACCTCATCACAGACCATCAAAGGATATACCCAAAATCAGAGTTTAAAGTGGACACAAAGAACCATGAAAAAGTCATTTTAAATCTTACAACGGGTCATTTCTGTTTTCAAAATACAAGACAATCAAAGGACTGCATTGAATAGTGTGTTGGGTCTTTGACCAAAGGAGCTCGAATTTCAAAAATAACTTTTCAAAAACTGATATCTCTCTGATTTCATTTCAACAATTATACTTGAAAAGACATGATCGTTGAAACGTTGAGATTTGATTCCAGAACAAGAAAGATTTTCAAACAAGAACATCAATTGAGTTTGCAAAATTCTTGACAAAAATGACATCAACATTTCTCGACACTCCTTGAAACGTTGACCACCTGGGGGCAATACAGTGGACCTTAAGAAGGAAAGCAAACAGTATCCAGATCAGCTGGGGGCAAAGAAAGAATCCGATGATGAGTCGTCAAAGTTATGTTTAGCATCTGATAATGACAAAGAAAAACCTTCTTGAGTATAAACCGATGAATGAACCTTCAGATCATACTGAGGCCAATGTTGTTCAAAGACAATCCATGATCTAGTGCACTTCAGCAGCAATTGATGAGCAACGTTGCACTAGAAAGATATTTTCATATCTTCATCTTAGGTTACTTTGTAAAACATGGATATGACTCCGGACAGATGTTATCGGGTGAGTGCATTTGGATGAACATCGAACATATGCATACCACCAAGATTTACGATGGGACCATCTATCCTGAAGCTCAAATGCGCACTTCACCGCATGAATATGGGTGATAACATGAACATCATTGATGATGCCAAAACAGGTATTTTCACGATCTGATTTGACAAGCTAAGAGGAATCCATAGAGAAATACATCGCGCTTACAATGATGAGCTATTTACTGCAAAGCATGAGATACATGTCTGGATGACTTGGCAGTTCCATGAAGGCTGGTGACCATACATACTTGAATGGTGTTTCAACCGAAGGCAAGTTCATGACTGATTAACAAACGTGATGGGTGTTGGCATGATGCACACAATCAATCAGAGGATAATTTCTCATGATGAATCCCTCATGATGAATCAAGCAGTACTACACTTGGGGGCAGGGTCAAGCTTCATGAACGATGCAAGCAGTAATTGTCGAAGACAGCCCGGGATGGGCACTGCATTTACAGCTGAGTGGATGGCTAACACATGAAAGAGCCAATACATCGGAAGAACAAAGAAAGCTTTGGGATACAAACAAGGGCACCCTATGACGATGGAGCATCAAAGAGGGGGGACCTATTATTTCAAATCAGGTAAGGATGCATGCATATCATCTAACCTAAAAAAAAAAAAAAAAAAAAAAAAAAAACCATTTGCACATATTTTTGAATTGGTACAGGAAAATCCTTAATGAGGTCCAGCAAGATGGTGGAAAGAGAAAGAAGCATTGTGGTGATGATAATAAAGAATCGGTTTTGATCATGGAATAAAAGGACGATGGGATGAACCCTACCATTAGGAAAATCCCAAAGAAATGAATAGATCAACCTTGCAACCGGGAAGCCTCGAGTTTTCAACCCTTGCAGTCAGGAAACACCGAGTTTTCAAACCCTATGATTGAGAATTATCAGGAAGCACCAAGTTTTCCAGCCCTTTCTTTTGTCATCCCTTCAGAACTTCGCCAGGTAAGTCCTACTTTTCACACTTGTCATATCACATTTTTTCCATCCGGGTAGGTCACCTATGACAATGAGACCGCACTTCATCATATTTTTTCCATCTGGGTAGGTCACCCATTACAATGAGACCACACTTCATATTTTTTCCACGTGGGTAGGTCACCCATTACAATGAGACCGCACTTCACATTTTTTCCATCTGGGGTTCGTCACCCATACAATGAGACCATCATTGACCATCATATTTCTGGGGTTCGTCACCCATACAATGAGACCATCATTTTTCTGGGGTTCGTCACCCATACAATGAGACCATCATATTTCTGGGGTTCGTCACCCATACAATGAGACCATCATTTTTATTTTATTTTTTGGGGTTCGTCACCCATACAATGAGACCATTTTTCACACATTCTTTTGTTTTGGTTAAATGAGGTCACTAGATGGGATCTCATGTAGCTTTGGTTAAAGGGAATCGCCAGATGGGATTTCAGGTTAATCGAGTTACACAATATTTTCGTTCCAGTTGAATGAGGTCGCCAGATGGGATCTCAGGTAAACCCAATGTGTGGGCAGGTCGCCCGTGAAAATAGACTATTGGGAGAGTGTGGGTCGGTCGCCCGTGAAAATAGACCAGAGTGAGTATGTGTGGGCAGGTCGCCCGTGAAAATAGATCCGTGTGAGTGTGTGGGCAGGTCCCCCAAGATAATGAAATCATTTTCCTTTTGTTTTCTTTACAAAGCTTACTATGCAAAAATTTGAGGATTTTCGCTTCGTAAGCATTGTAAAGAGGGGGCATCTGTTGCTACCCAATTTTTGACCCATGTTTTGATATATTTTCAAAAAATCCAAAAAAATTGAGAAAAACAAAGAAAATCCAAAAAAATGTTTTTTAATATATTTTCGTCATTTTAGCATTTTCAACGTCGTCTAAAAAAGAATTTAAATTGTTAAAAGATTTTCAAACGCGTTCGACTTTTCACGCGTCATTTTTAAAATCATTGATTTTCTGCATTTGAGTCGACGTTGATATTGCTCGTTTTCAAAAAATACAAAAAAATAAGAAAAAATCAAAATTTACAAAAAGAAAGAAATTGAGGGACCAAGTTGAAAAACCTAGCAACATTTTTGCCTATAAATACTGGTCTTTAACTCAAACAAGGGGGGGCAAATTTGAAATATCAAAAAATACAAAAAGAAAACCCAAAACCACAAAAAAACCCTAAACCTATCTAACCTAACAGCCGCCACCCCCTTCCCCCACCGGGTTTTTGAATTTTTGCTCTTCCCTCACCCAAACAGCCGCCGCCTCCAACCCCCTGGGATCTGATTTTATTTTTCTCTTCTTCTCCCCCCAAAGCCATTTTTTTTTCCTTTTGACAGCCGAACCCAGCAGCCCTCAGCCGGTTGCTTCTTCCCCTCAGTAGCCGGAGAACTCTTCCAGCCTCCACCCTCACTTGAACCTTCAGCACCGAAACCTTCCCCTCACCAGAGCTTCCTCTCCATTCATCAACACAGCCCTGCCAAACGCCCATCGCCCATCGCCAAGAACTCATAACCCACCTAAACCAGCACTCCCACTTCAGATCGCCTCCCCATTTCCCGATCTTCTTCTTCTTGAATCCACCTCCCACAACGCCGAAGCCCCTCTCTCGGCAGCATCTTCTTCCTCGGTCTCCTCAGCAACGACGGTCACCACGCAACCCGGACAACATCGCCGCCCGATCTGCCATCGGGGAAGGAGAAAGGAGCAACGGACAGGCGATCTCCTCAGCATCGCCGCCGATCTCCCCACGACTGAAGAACCCAGCTCAGCACCGCCACCGAACACTCCTCAACCGGACCTGCAACCAGAGGGAAGCCGATCCGAAACCGAGAAGAAGCAGAGGCGAAACCGAGACGAAGAGAAGGAGAAGCAGATCCGAAGAAGGAGAAGGGATGAACTGCAGATCTGAAAAGAAAGAACAAAAAAAAACAGATTTGAAAAACTAAGAAAAAACTTAAAATCGACTGCCCTTGCTGTGTTTTTTTTGGATTTGCAGGTGACGGACAACAAGAGATTGAAGAGGGAGGAAGCCATTGCAGCCCCCTCACGCCGCCTGAATTTCTGGGCGGCGCGTGGGTTCACGCGCCGCCAGTGGCGGTGGCGCGTGGGAAGACGCGCCGGAACTGTTCATGCGGGTGCAGAAGTCCTTCCCTGCAATTTCGGGAGTTTTGAGGGACCATTTTGTAAATTTTAAAGTTTTAATGTAATTTTTGTTTATTTATTTTAAATTTGTAATATGTGAATGTAAAAGAAAATAATAATAAAAAAGGGATGTGTGTGTTGGTGTATTTTTATTTATTTATTTTTGAATTTGAATTTGTATTTGTATTTGTATTGTGGATGTAAAAGAAAAGAAAAGAAAAAGAAAAGAAACAAAAATAAAATAGTGAAAGTGTATGTGTGTGCTTGTATTTTTTGTTTTATTTATTTTGTATATAGTTTTAAATGATAAAATTGCAAATATATTAAAGAAGAATTTAATATTTTGATCGGATCACGGTTAAGAATTATTAACTTATACGTAAGTGATATTTCTAATTTCCGATGAAAAGACAATTATTAAAACTTCTTTAACACATCAAATTCGCGAAGCAGCTTACCTCAGGTAGGGTGCGTTAGGGGTGCTAATACCTTCCCTAACCACAACCAGTCCCTTACCCGCGAATCTCTGACAAGACCAGTACATCCGGTTTCCTAGTAGCCTTCAATGAATTACTAGGTGGCGACTCCAACGAACCGATTCAAGCAAACGTAACGCAACAACGATAAAAATCGCCAGTCGAAGCCGCGCGCTGATTTTGAATTTTTTTGGGGTGCGACACATATATCAAAACCTATGAAATTAAACTAACATATTACATGTGATTGATGTTTTAGGTGAAACAAACAAATTATTTAATGAAAGCAATAAGCTTTTATTGCTGAATTAAAACAAGAAATGTGAACTAAACTAGCTGAGAAATATTTAGAGATTTACTTGATAGATTAGATTGTTGAATCCATTTCCCCATGCTTTCATATGAAGTCTAAATGGTAAATCTATGATTCTATCTGGGCAATATGCACACAGTAGCATCAAAGTACTCTAATTCTTTCATTTTATTTTATTTTTTATTTGGTAATTGTGGATGTCCAGACTAGTTTTCGAATACCCCGACTAATTGCTTGTGACTCTAAAGTTATTAATCTTGATATTTATAACACTTAAATTAATAATTTCTAAACAACAAACCCACACTCTAATCAATTAAACTACATTTCTTGTAACATAACTTGTGCATATCAGTAAGTGTTGTTTCTCTAACCTCCTACCATGCGAGAGAAAAAGACTACGAAAGGATAAAACAGGCCCTGCTTCATGGGCCTGGTAGTGGTAGAATCTGTTGAGGTAAAAACCATGTATATGGGCCTCTATATCCAAGGGCCTAATCTGTTTTTTAGTTGGGGACATGGGCTTAATCATGTCTGTGGGCTGTTGCATTCTTTTCTTCTTTCGTGAGTGAAGAAAATCATTGAAGAATCCCATGATAAAATCAGTTTCTGGCCACGAGATTTTGGTCGCCAAAGGCTATTGTTGCGACGGAACGAGTAAAAAACCCATGTGATGCAGCGGGTAATGGCTATAAAAGATTAAAAAAATTGGACACAAGCAGATTAATCCTACAGATTCGATGGAATATTGGTGAAATAAAGAAAGGAAATATACAATAAATTAAAGAATCAACACGAGGAAAATTGTTAAGATTGTTTTTTTCACAATATTTCTCTGGATTCCTAACCTAAAATGATATATATTTGATGAAAATTCTCATTTCCCAACGGGCTAATCAGCAGCCTTCCATTCCGCAGAGCAATATTTTAGACTGCTTTTACTTCGTGTGTTGAGAATCAAAATCACTGAATTTGTTGTCTTATTACAACCAAGTGGTTTTCGTCCATGTAATTATACCGAGACACAATATATATAGACTTTCCATTTTGAATACGAAGGCTATGATTAGTCTTTTGTGATTTATGTATTCTTTATATGCTGAAATTAAAATTAATCATTTGTGTACGTAAAGAGTTATGATCCCTTTAATTTTTTATTATTATTTCTATCTAAATATTGTAAAAAAAGTATCATATTTATGTTAAAAAAACGTTTCTAGAGAAAAAAATAAAATTGAAAATGAAGAAAAACATGAACAAGAGTGAACCAAGGGTTCAAGCTTTGATATCGAACAGTACAAAAAAAGAAAAAAAGAGTGAAAGTAAAGAGGAATGATATTAATCGATATTTTATATATCAGATACATTTTATTTATATATCAGATACATTTTCTAGTACAACAGTTTGACCATCTTCATATCTTATCTATCTCTACTGATAATTTAATTATTTTAGATGATATATATGTGCTACCATCCACGTAATTATTTCATAGAACATGCGGTATGGAACAACATCACTCAATCTTCATAGTTCACACACTCCTATATATGCATAATTACCCATGCAAATATTAATTTGATTAGCAGCTAATTTGATTTAGCAAGAACATATAATTATAATTTGCGTTTTGCTTTTTGTTTTTTTTTAATTGTTTTCTTTTTCTTTTCATTTTTTTTATGTTTTTTTTAAATTATTTTTGTTAATTGTTTTTTATATTGAGTTGGTTGAAAATTTAGTTTTGTAGTTTTTTTCTTTTAAAATATTGTGAATTGCTACAGTACTTCCTCACATATTTTTTTTTTAGAATTATCTTTGTTGATTTTATTTTTTTAATATTAAATTGGTTAAAAATTTAGCTTTGTAATTAAAAAATATATATTATAAATTATAACAATTTTTTTTCATATATGAAATTTTTTTTTATACAAATCTATGATAATGTCAAAACATGTCAGAAGCCCGTGACATCACGTGTGCTTGCCATCTAATCTGTATCTTAAACGCTGTATATTTTATGTTAATTTGTTTAGTGAAGTAGACAAGGTCAACGTAATAATTTCCTCAAAAGCCATGGCATACGGAACTTTTTATTATTTCTAATGGAAACCTCAGTTGAATAGAAATTAAGATGTGGGCCTTAGGGATCTAAACGATCCAATAATTTTGTTCACTAATGACTTGGATTAAAACTTTTAGTGGGCTTTCTTGTTGGGCTCCAACAAGATTGTTAGATTTCTTTTTTATGGATGATCTTGTTAGTTCATATTATGCTGAGCAAGGTTATTAAAAATGTGTTTGACTTCAAAATCATACGATTTTACAAGTTAAAAGTTATAAAACATGTAGATTTGAGTTTAAAACTCGAAAACCAGTAAAATCGATCAAACTCGCGTAAAATCAGGTCAATTCGTCAAAAAACATGAAACACGTTTTAATTTCACGATTTCACGTGAAATGAAAAACAATTGCTGACTGAGTCCATGTCTCCATGGTCCACCCTTTCCCTTTTCGGATTTTTCCTTTCCCCTTTCTCTTTTTTCCTTTCCCCAAATCCCCAGCGATACAACATATTAAGAAATTAATTTCACTCTCCACTCACCAGCAGCATCTCTAAAGTCTGATGATATGAATCTAATTGTCTCCACTCTCCACTCTCTTAGTTGGCTTTGCTTGCTATTGAGATCCAGATTCTAGAATGTTCTTGGCAAGAAGAAGGTAAGAATTTATGTCCAAGCTTTGTTTTTTCTATCTCCCGGTGTGATGTTATAAGAAATCAGGTCACGGGTTTTTAATTTTTTTTTTATTAGACTTTGTTGCATTTTGTTCATCTTTAGAGCAACCAACTGTTATGTGAGAATAAGGCATAAAATATTTTGCTAAGAAGTGAAGACATTTCTTACTAATTTGCACTTGGAAAACTCCTATTGGATTTTCTCTTTGATCCTTTTCTGTTTCTCTACTTGTTTCTGGAGTCCATTTGCAAATAATGTGAACATTTTCAATTGGCCTGAGCTGAGGCCTGATTTCATATCTTCTCTCAGTCCTCAAGCTATCATTATTGGTTCCTCTTTGTTCAACATGCAATGGTTTTTCGTGGTTTTAATTGGATATGAGTGATGTTCCCATGCCTTTCTTGGACCAATATGTCGGCTGATTGAAGCTTCATATATCCAATAATAATTAGTATTATATACATAGCATGTTTTCTTTAAGAATATTTCTATTGGTTTGAAAATTTGTTAAGTGCAAACTGGCATGTAACGCTTATCTCCCCCCCCCCCTCATAAGTACGGGTGTTCATGGTTCGGAATTTGATAAATTTGGAATTTAGTCAAATTAATTTAGAATATAAAAGCTACTATCATGTTATTTGTTGAAAGAAATGAATGTAGGATTTTGCTAAATTAAATATAATTTAATTTTGCCAAGTTCTATATTCTCTTGTACTACATGGCATATAATTCAAAAATCTTAAAATTAAATACATCAAAATTATTCGATCTTTGTTAAGAATTATATCTCATAGACACATTAAATTAATTGCTTTTCTCTTTTTGCCAATTGACATTAATTTTTTTTTAATTTTTTAAATGATGCAAGTAATGTGAGTTTTAAATTTGTAAGATAATTAAGTTCTTTTCATTTAAATTTTATTAGCATTTATTAAATGATAAAGAAATAGATAGATAAAGCATATGCACATACCAAGTTAAAGCATATTATAAGAAACAACGCATGATTGCTTGAATTAAGAATGAAAACACGATCTTAAGAGATCGGATTATGCTTTATTAAATCTTAAGATTTCTAAGTCTCTTGGGTTTAAATCTTATAATCAATATTTAAGAGAATTTATTAAAAATCTCTTAATACACTTGACCAATATGGGAAGTATATCTTTAAAATATTCAAGGAAGAGACTTATTATCTGTCAATGTATATGATAGTTCAAAAATACCCTTTATCATAAAATAAAAACGTCATATACTTACATGTACAGAAAAGTGATACAGTCATTTAAAACGATCACTGGACATCATTTTAAACCTATATGTTGCATTTTTTAGAGGGTCGGCTGTTATGTGTAAAATCTGTGATTTTGATATTTAAGATAGAATGTTTGGTTAGTTGTTGAATGGTTGATTAATTTTATCCTTGCTATTTAAGCCTTTTGCTTCAAGCATGCAAACCAACGTATATGCATATACAAGCACATAAGTCGACAAATTTATTGGCTTTGTTTGATTTGTTTCCTCTTTGGATCCAAAATTATTCAGTTGAGACTTTACCATTTCCCGAAGCTGCTGTATATCTTCACGAGAGAGTTCGAACGTTGTTCTTACAAGGTTTGGTGGAGTTTCTGGAAATAGCAAGTGTAGATGCTATAGTATCAGATATCGATACATTTGGCACATAGGGATGTGACTCAATAGCATCATGTACTTCACTACAGAGACGGTCAAAGTCTGCACTGGACTCGGCAACTGTAAGTTTAATAACATCATCTGGATTCTGGAGTATTGTACCTGATGACGGGTTTGATGGAATTTGGAGGCCAAGTGAGGTTAAGTTTGGAGAAGTTTGGAAATCGAACTCCTTCTTAGCATGCCTTTTATAGAACCTAGAACAAAGTACATATGAAACAAAATATCTTAGATTTTTTAAAGATGAAAATATATATATATATATTTTATATTTTTTTATCTTTTAGTCTATTTTGTTTTTAATCAAGTGTCATTGTAGTTCTTTGCAATTTTAGTTTTAGGCGATAATAACAAATTTGAACAATCCCTAAACGTTTAGAATTTGTTTGAAAGGGCGGCAGCTTTTAGTTTTGAATGTTTTTTTGAAAATATATTAAATTAATATTTTTAATATTATTTAATAATCTTAATATACAGATATAAAAAAAAAACTATTGTGGAGTTGTAATTTCCATAAATTTATGTGTATAAATTTGTATGGACGTTGATAATTGATAATGAATATTTAAGAGAAGTTTTAATTAGTTTGTTGAATAATATGTTAAACCAATATATTTGTAAATTTATTTACTTAACATAGTTAATTAATATATGTTGTCATCATTATTTTATAGAGGTTTGATAGAAGTCATCGATGATCGTTTATGGATATATTGAAATTCACCTTAAGGATTGCAGATGATGGATTATTGTAATGAGATTCAAGGTTTTATTAATTTTACAACATCTATTCCAAGAAATTTTAGTGGAGGCGATATTAGGTATCCATGCAGGAAGTGTAAAAATAAAAAAG
This sequence comes from Populus davidiana x Populus alba var. pyramidalis, assembly GCA_027475595.1. NCBI lineage: Eukaryota > Viridiplantae > Streptophyta > Magnoliopsida > Malpighiales > Salicaceae > Populus > Populus davidiana x Populus alba var. pyramidalis. Next base: position 70,258 of record JANKYH010000896.1, read on the forward strand.
TATTTGCATCCAAATGTTGTAACCATGCATCTTCTACACAAATGATTCATGGAGGATTACCTATGTTGGTATGTACACGGAGAACTATTTGTTTGTAATGAGAGCATGGTAGAAAGGATGGTCGGGTCAACTTCTAGTGCTAGTATCATGCATGAAGTTATAAATGACAATAGTAATCCTTACAAGAATATGATTATACATGCAATGAGAATGAATCAAGGTAATGTCAGTCAATATCTAATTGTAGAAGAAGAACCTAATGCATACACGACCAGGTTTTTTGATTTGTTGAAGGATTTATGAGATGGTTGCACAAATCATAGTAAATTATTGGTCATTGCACAGGTGTTTACCATCAAGTCGGATTATAGGTTGAGTGAGGCTAGTTAAATTAGTGGCATTCTCTTTGTCTTTTAAATTTCAATTCTTAAACTTATCAATCAATCATTTGATTTATATGATATGCCTGCATTTAAGATGAATATTTACCATAAATTAAAGGTATCTTATAGTATCAGACTTGTTATTATGTTATTGATACTTCAAGTGCAAAATGATGATATAAAACCTTGATAAAAATATATTTTTAAGTACTAATCACAGACTTATTTATGTAGTTGTTGTCTAAGGAATTATTAATTGACATACTATAAAAATGTAGATTATATGAAGATCTGTGATATTGATTTTTAGTTGAAGTTTAAGATAGAATATTGTTGTTAATTGTTGAATGTTGTTCCTAACAAACAAACAACGTTTGAAAGTTTGTTAGGGATTGTGCCTATGTTAATGTAGAAATCCAAAAGCAAAGGTGATATTAAAGATCATAGTTTTTAAACCCGGCTCAATTTAAGGTTTGGATTTTGGATTTTGACCGGGTCGCCCAGGTCAATTCCGTCTTTTTTAAATCAAAACGACATCGTTTTAATTAGTAAAAATAAAATCAATGGGTTGGAACCAGGTTTTTAACCAGATCTTGTCGAGTTTATCAGGTCACCTAGGTCAACCTGAGTTTTTTATTTCAAAAAAAAAACTAGCCTAATTCCAGTCCCGAATCAGTCGAACTAGGTTTCAAAACTATAGTTAAAATTAACACAATAAATTGAAAAATAAAAACAAATGTCGCTCTCCTTGATTATTACTTTCACGTAATACAAGACCAGGTTTTGCCATGGTTGAATTGTAGGTATGACCATAAAGTACTATGATTAAGATTGTTATTAAATAAAGAATTGTTCAAAGATACTTAATTAAAATTATTTTCAAAAGTAATGTTGCTACTAAAATATCTAAAAATAACATATATTAATTTATTATTTTTTACTTATAATATTATTGTGCATTTGATTATTAATATATCATAGCAAAATTTAACTAATTAGCCTTTAATTAAGATCAAATCGCACAAAATGAAATTTTAAAATTTTTAGAAAAAGAACAGTAGATTCAATGTTATGTTTATGTTTAGTGAGTGTGTAAACAGTGCCCAGCTACAGTTAAAAAAAAAAAACACGGTTTAGAATTTCTTATAACTAGAGGGTAGGATAACAAGAATATTTCTTCACGGACATGATGGAGAGATGGCATGGAAAAATCTTCTGCCCTGCCATGTTGTAATATTCAACACCTTATCTTAGTAATAGATAATCAGATTTCCACAACAAGCAGCAAATAAATCTACATTAATAACTCCAAAAGTCTTAGAAATTGAAGCACAGCATACATATTAGGAGAAAAAAAAAGAGTAGAAGCATGTCTTAGAGAGGTATACACGATTACAGTTCACATTTTAAGGCCACTGGTTATTAAGAACAGAAAAACTTACGAAGAAGATATATAATGCAGCTGGGAGAAATCTCTTGTTCTATTGAACAAACTTGGCTATTATATAGCCTAAACTGAAACCAAAGAGCAACATGGTACGAGTAATTCAATCAAACAATCATCCCTTAACAATAGGGATTTATTGACTAAGTGGTAAGAAACCACTGACAACGTCTGTCTAATATTTAGACTGAGAAATCTTAACTCTGGTAAATAGAGAACGGAATAGTTTCATCTCATGCTCCTTCAAGACTTAACCAACTTCAACTCCACCACCTTCATCTTTGCTCTCCATAATAGAAAAGGCACCAGTTCTAGCCATTGTCGTAACCTCCACATTGCTTGGCTTCCCCCATCCAAAATCTGCCCCATACATCCCACATCGGTTTGTCCCAACAGCTCGAACCGTTTGAGTAAATTTGTCCCAATCAGTGTACGGTATCCTCTCCTTTGCTCCCTCGAAAACTGATCTATTCTCTAATCCTTTTATCATCTCAGTAAGCCTCTTCGCAACATAAGCAACCCCGTTCTCTTTCATGAGATCTTCTCTTTCCACAACCACTTCAAAGGACCTAACACAATTACCAATATAATTCTTAGGCAATGGAGGGTTTAAACGGGCTCTACAGTCTACCGGAATCACAATCTTAATCTTATCATTGCTATTTATGCCTTTTGCTTCAAGCATGCAAACCATTGTATATGCATATACAAGCACGTAAGTCGACAAATATATTGGCTTTGTTTGATTTGCTTCCTCTTTAGATCCAAGCTTATCAAGTTGAGAGTTTATCATTTTCCGAAGCTTCTGTATGTCTGCACGAGAAAGTTCGAACGTTGTTCTTACCAAGTTTGGTGGGATTTCTGAAAGCGGAAAAGGCTTCAAACTCCTAGGATTGTTATCAGAACCTGGAGATTTCACTCCCAGCCAGAATTTCAAGTACAACATGTCTAACCCTTCTGGATCCTGAACAACTGTTCAATTGAAAAACGGGATTAATTCTTCGGGTAACAAGCTAGGGTTTTCCATATTTTCATCGACTAACTGTCTGCAAATGCGAGCCCATGCATTCATGAAGAAGGATATGCTCAAGGCATCAAGAACAGCGTGGTTACTGGTGTGGCCGATGCAAAAACCTTTATTTGGAAATAAAGTGATCTGAATAGCAAGTGTAGATGCTATGGTATCAGATATTGATATATTTGGCACATAAGGCTGTGACTCAATAGCATCATGTACTTCACTAAAGAGATGGTCAATGTCTGCACTGGACTCGGCAACTGTAAGTTTAATACCATCATCTGGAGTATTGTACGTGATGATGGGTTTGATGGAATTTGGAGGCCAAGTGAGGTTACCGGCAAGAGGACGGAAGTGGGAAAGAGTTAAAGAGAGTGAGTGCTTGACCTTGGGAAGAATTACGGAGTTAAAGAAAGTTGGGGTTAACTCGGCGAGTTTATAGAAAAAGATGCCTTGAACTGGAGGGAATTTGAGGTTGAAGATATCAGAGAAGATTAGAGGCAGAGATAGTTCGGTGCCTGACTCGGGTGAGGTAGAGGACGGACTAACATGGCAGACCTCGAGTACATTTACTGGCTTGGTTGATGCCATGACACTTAACAAAGGAGAGATGGATGTAGAGAGAGAACAGAACTAGTTTGGAAATCGAATACCTTCTCTCAAGAGAATGATTAATTTATAACATACACAAAAAAGAATTAAACGTCATCTTACACCACTTATCATCGATTAGTATATAAGCTAGTTCAAAAATACCGCTTATCATCGAGAAAAAACATCATATATATCCCGTAGAGAAGAGGCTTTTATGCTGCTTTTTTTAGAGGGGTGGCTACGTGCTATATATGGGCATTGATTTGTTTTCAATACGGAAGTAAGATCTGTGATACTGATTTTTAGGAGGAGTTTTAGATAGAATGTGGATAGTTGTTGATCATGGCTGTTCCGAACAAACAAACAACGTTTGAAAGTTTGTTAGAGATTATGCCAACGTTGTACAAACAAAGGAGATGTTAAAATTAGCACTATAAAATTGAAAAATAAAAACAACTGTCACGTACCAGGTTTTTCCATAGTTGAATTATGGGTATGACCACAGAGTACTGTATAAAAAATCTTTTTTTTTTTCCTGCGAAGATATTCAGCAAGACAAGCCAGCATCATTAGAAAGATGCACTGTGTCTGTATTTGTGTGAGTTTTGTGGTTATAATTTTACATAATTAATTTTAAAAAATTAGTTTTAATTGTGCTTTATCGAGTTAAAACTATACTTAAAATTATTGTTAAATAAAAAATTGTTCAAGAATATTTGATTAAAATTGTTATTAAAAGTAATGTTGCTAGTAAATTATCTAAAAAGAACATATATTAATTTATTATTTTCTACTCATATCACTGTGCATTAGACTATTAATATATCATAGTAAAATTAAAAAATTACTTTTACTGTTCCATCAAACTGCCAACTCTTTACTTCACCTAACATATGTTTGTTTTTAGAGAGCACCAATCCATATTTTGAAGCTGAAAAATAAGATGGAAAGAAAATGTTTAAACACTTGTTGATCTATGGAAACATTGCATAATCAAACTTAAGCTGAAAAAAGAGTTGTTGGCATCAAGAAAACATAAAGATTTGTCTATGGAAACATTGCATAATCAAACTTAAGCTGAAAAAAGAGTTGTTGGCATCAATCACTTTGGACATGGTTGGCACCAAGTTCAAATGTCTTGGGTGTGGCAAGATGTTACCCACTTTTCTTGGGTGTGGCAACAATGTTAGACCCACATAAAATTTAGTGAACAATTATTAAAAAAAAAATGCATGGTTGCACATAACACATTAAATTTATTGAACAATAATTACAACAAAAAAAAAAACAATGCATGGTCGCACATAACATATAAAATTTATTGAATAATAATTAGAAAAAACAATGCAAGGCTACATTTATTAAAAATATTATAAAAAAATTTAATTTATATAAAATTAAAAAAAAAACACAGATGAATCATACCTACCTCTCTAAAATTTAAACACACCCAATATCATTTAAAAATAATCACAATCTAACTAAAACATAAACCAAAAATTTATTTGAAAAAATATACACAAATAATCAATTATTTAAAAAACAACACTTAAATTTTGTTTTTTTAAAAATAATCAGGCTAGGCGCTTACGGACCTAGTAAGCCAGGCACTTGGGTCTGCCAAATATGTTAGACTCACTTACTTTGGAATTGGCAACCTGCCAAGTCCAATCACTTTAGACATAGCTGACGTCAAGTCCAAGCACCTTGGGTATGAAAAAATATCAAACCCAAGCCACTTGGGTCTACCAACCATGTTAAATCTTCTTATTTTGTTTCAATGGGCAGCATAATTTTATAGGATGAGAGAGGGGAGAGAGGGAAAAACCCTGGCAAGAGCTCCTCTATGGGCAGCCTCAGCACATGCGCATTGCCACATACATAGGGTGGTGAGGCGCATCGAACATCGCCTTATAAGGCATCGCTCGGTTCTGTTTTGGGACAGCACACATCACTCAAATGAAAATAATAATTTATATACATATAAATACTCAATTACCCCTGACATCACATGATATTTACAATAAAACATATGGAAACGATGAAAACACCCCTACATATGGCCTTGTTTTTGTTGAAACCCAAGGGTAATTTCATATTTGAATTGATTCAATTAAATAAAAAGACAGAGAAACCCCTTAACACATGCATATTCCCCCCTCAGGAACATGGTTGTATCTTAACTGTTTATTTCAAAAAAAAAAAGACAAAAGAAGCCCTTAACCTAAAAGTTAAAATTTTTTGCCTTGAAGGACAAATCAGTATTTATACTATAGCTCAAAAAACTTAAACGGACTATTTTATCTCCAATTATTCTTTCAATGCTAAATGGATCCCATGAAAAAGACAAACATATCCTCAATTGCATGCTTATAAGGTTTTTTTGGGAAGGACAATCCCGTCATTACATTGCTCCAATCAACAGTAATTTGTGTCTAGGCAAACAGTGAAAGGAACACTTAGCTCTTTTAGTTTTTGTTATAATTAGCTATTTTTCCGGTGTTTTGCGACCAATTTTTTTCAACAAAAAAAATTAAACATGTAGGTGTTTTTATACATTAAATTTAAATTAAAAAAATATTATCTATACATCTAATTAAATAAATTGAAAATTATTTGTGCCAATAAATAAAGAAGAATCATTAATGATAACTAAATATGTATCTTCAAAATTCAAGAATGAGAAGTAGATTAATATATATTTGATCTCGCAACATGGATCATTTAGCTGATTATATTCAATGATTCTATTTATTAAAGTTATTTTTTATTAAATCAAATAACAGTAGAAATAAACACAAACATAACATTGTTCCACTTATTAGAAATATTATCCAAATATAAATATTTTTTTATTTTTTAAAATAAAGTTCAATTATATAAAATATAAAACAATATAGATGAATTACAATAATTTATTCAAAAAATAATTAAAAACGCACTATTTAAAAAGACTAAATAAAAAAAATTCAAAGATGGGGTCTTAATTTAAATATAAATTAAAAAATTATTTAAAAAAACACATAAAAATACATGGATTTTAAAAAAAAAAAATTCCAAATTACAAGAAAAAAGGTCAGAAGCTATTGGACCTTATTTTTTTAAAATGTAATTGGGGCGGATGACTACCCTAATATTTTTTAAAAAAAAGTTTTCAAATGACTCGTCGTTTGGTTTCTCAAGATTCCAGCGATTATGGTGGTTGTACAATCCATTTTAATCATATTGTTTTACCTAAAACACCCAAAACAAATCCCTAAACACCTTGATAAACAAAACAAATGAACTTAAATAACCTGAAATAAATTTTTTTCCAAACATAGATCTAGTTTTTTAAAAGGTTTAAAAAAACACCTAAGTAGAATTCTCCTTACCAAATGAAACTTATTGACACCATGAACAATCATTTTAGCTGCTCAAATTGATGTCAATGTTGATTTTCTCTATTCACTGTTGGAATTCAGCAATTTCTCTCCCTTTTAAAATTTAAAAAATAAAGTTTTATACTAAAATTGAATTGCTAAAAATTTAGGTACCAAAAGGATATGATTTAGAAAGTTTGAGGATTAAATTGAACTTTGCGCAAGAATTGTGTACCCACCATCTATTTTTAGTGTTTTTTTCACATCGGTCCTTCTTATTTCAATCTTGTCCTTGTCCAACAAATTTGAATCAATTATCCTTTAATTTGGCCCCAAAAGGATGTAATTGTGAAAATATAAAGTTTGATGACCAAAATAAATTGTGAACAATCAACCCATAGTAGAATTTGAGATGGAAAACATTGTTTATATATAGTAAAATTTTTAGTATTTTCTATAATTTTGATAAATTTTAAACTAAAAAACACATTAATATGCATTACAAAACTCACAAGTAAGATTTTCATGGAAGACTTGTGGTATGTTATTTAGGAAAAAAAAATACGAGTAATCGGCTTGTTTTTTTAAAATTGTTTTCTTATATAGTTAGACTATTATACAGCAAAAGCTATTACAGTATGAATTATGTTCCAAATTAGTGTAACTTATTTTTTAAGTTTACTTTTGTCTATAAATAAATAAAAAAGTACTCTCATTAAAAAAAAACAAAAAAACAAGATGATGTTTGGCATTACAATTTAACAATATTTTTAAAAATGTTTTATGTTTTTTAGCTTTAAATTAAGTATTTTTGTGTTTTTTTATCGTTTTGATATGCTGATATTAAAAATAAATTTTAAAAAATAAAAAATATATATTTTTTAGATACATTTTCAAGAGAAAAGTACAAACAACCTTTACCACTTAAAATTCTAATATTTTATATATATATATATCTTTTAATTTTTTTCATACTTTAATATGAGTGTTGTCATAACTTAATTTTAGATTCTAAAATTATTTTTTAAGAAAATAAATTTTTAAAGTACAAAAAAATTCAAAAATATTTTAGAGACAAGAGAAGATAATTCTTTTAACTGCAACAAATCAAGATAATAAAAGAATAATCAAATTAAAATACTTTGACAGTTAAAAACAACTTAATTTAAAACAAAATCTAATATTAAAATATTTAAGAGAGCTTCTCACAGTACCACATCAAATATATGGGTCTTGATGATCCTTCTCTTCAAGGAAAAAAGAGGTTGTCGTGGGGTTAAAAAAATGTTTGGTCTCTTCCTTGACAGAGGAAAATGTATTAATGTTTTAAAAAAATATATCAGGCCGATGAGGGGTATATCTTTAAGATTTTTCAAGAAAGAATTTAGTCTTAGTTTACATACAAGCTAATCCAAGTACATTCTTACTGTCGAATAAAAAAAAACTGTATATATCAAAACCTATGAAATTAAACTAACATATTACATGTGATTGATGTTTTAGGTGAAACAAACAAATTATTTAATGAAAACAATAAGCTTTTATTGGTGAATTAAAACAAGAAATGTGAACTAAACTAGCTGAGAAATATTTAGAGATTTACTTGATAGATTAGATTGTTGAATCCATTTTCCCATGCTTTCATATGAAGTCTAAATGGTAAATCTATGATTCTATCTAGGCACACAGTAGCATTAAAGAATTCTAATTCTTTCATTTTATTTTATTTTTTATTTGATAATTGTGGGTGTTCGGACTAGTTTACGAATACCCCGACTAATTCCTTGTAACTCTAAAGTTAATAATCAAGTAAGTTTCTATTAATCTTGATATTTATAACACTCAAATTAATAATTTCTAAACAACAAACCCACACTCTAATCAATTAAACTACATTTCTTGTAATATAACTTGTGCATATCAGTAAGTGTTGTTTCTCTAACCTCCTACCATGCGAGAGAAAAAGACTATAAAAGGATAAAACAGGCCCTGCTTCAAGGGCCTGGTAGTGGTAGAATCTGTTGAGGTCAAAACCATGTATATGGGCCTCTATATCCAAGGGCCTAATCTGTTTTTTAGTTGGGGACATGGGCTTAATCATGTATGTGGGCTGTTGCATTCTTTTCTTCTTTCGTGAGTGAAGAAAATCATTGAAGAATCCCATGATAAAATCAGTTTCTGGCCACGAGATTTTGGTCGCCAAAGGCTATTGTTGCGACGGAACGAGTAAAAAAACCCGTGTGATGCGGCGGGTAATGGCTAAAAAAGATTAAAAAAAATTGGACACAAGCAGATTAATCCTACAGATTCGATGGAATATTGGTGAAATAAAGAAAGGAAATATACAATAAATTAAAGAATCAACACGAGGAAAATTGTTAAGATTGTTTTTTTCACAATATTTCTCTGGATTCCTAACCTAAAATGATATATATTTGATGAAAATTCTCATTTCCCAACGGGCTAATCAGCAGCCTTCCATTCCGCAGAGCAATATTTTAGACTGCTTTTACTTCGTGTGTTGAGAATCAAAATCACTGAATTTGTTGTCTTATTACAACCAAGTGGTTTTCGTCCATGTAATTATACCGAGACACAATAGATATAGACTTTCCATTTTGAATACGAAGGCTATGATTAGTCTTTTGTGATTTATGTATTCTTTATATGCTGAAATTAGAATTAATCATTTGTGTACGTAAAGAGTTATGATCCCTTTAATTTTTTATTATTATTTCAATCTAAATATTGTAAAAAAGGTGTCATATTTATGTTAAAAAAACGTTTCTAAAGAAAAAAATAAAATTGAAAATGAAGAAAAACATTAACAAGAGGGAATCGCCAATTCATCCACCCAAGGGTTCAAGCTTTGATATCGAACAGTACAAAAAAGAAAAAAAAAGTGAAAGTAAAGAGGAATGATATTAATCGATATTTATACATCACAAGATAATTTATTTATATATCAGATATATTTTCTAGTACAACAGCTTGACCATCTTCATATCTTATCTATCTCCACTGATAATTTATTTTAGATGATATATATGTGCTACCATCCACGTCATTATTTCATAGAACATGCGGTATGGAACAACATCACTCAATCTTCATAGTTCACACACTCCTATATATGCATAATTACCCATGCAAATATTAATTTGATTAGCAGCTAATTTGATTTAGCAAGAACATATAATTATAATTAGCAGCTAGGGTAGGGAACACCACAGGCACTAGCAACCTTTCTAGCACCAGGAGAGGAGACGAACTGCTTGAGGGATGGATCCTTGAGATATCCACAAAGACAAGGCTTCTGCTCCTTCAATTTGCTGCAGCAGGTGGTTGATGGCGGTGAAGAGGACGAGATTGCTGGCAGGCATGGGCTCAACTGAACTGGGTTGCAGGTCACCGCTTGTGACACTTTTGCTTCAGCTAATAACATTACCACCACCACCACCACCATAGTTACGAGGAGAGACGCCCTCTTCATCTTCAATTATTTTGTTATTGCTATTTTTTCTTTTCTTTTCTTTCAATGTCCAAGAAATGATGCATCAGGGCAGGAGTCTGTCCAAGAATTTATAGAAGGGCGATGGTGATCGGAGCTCGTGTGGGGTCTATACGTCGAGTATGCGTGGCCAGAATTTCGGGTCCTATCCTTCCAAGAAAGTCGTACGAGGGGTGGAATTATGATTTCTTGAGAGGGGGGGTCAAATAAAAAGACAACTGAGGGGATGAGTTTCAAAATGAATAAACATGGAAAGATCAGAGAAAAAAATATATATGATTTTTTTAGGTGGGGATGCTTAATTGAATTGAAATTTTCAAAAAAAAAATTAGTTTTTCAACTTCGGTCGGTTTGAAAGACCTAATATATGACTGAATGGGAATGCTTAATTGAATTCAAAATTTCAAAATAAAATTAGTTTTTCAACTTCGACCGGTTTGAAAGACCTAATATATGACTGGGTGGGGATGCTTAATTGAATTGAAAATTTCAAAATAATATTAGTTTTTCAACTTTGACCGGTTTGAAAGACCTAATATATGACTTAGATTAGATTTTTAATTGAATCGAATAATATATTCATTTGATTAATTTAATTAAGTTTTTAATGATTCAATTAAATTTGATTTGAATTAGTTCGCTTCAAATAAAAAATAATATTATTATTTTAATAAAAACATTTAAAACAATGGCTCTTGAATTGAAATTATAATCTAGATAATTTTCAAAGTTAGTTTTTGAAATCAATCTAATTAAGAAATATATAATCTATTATCTAAATCTAATTTATTGTTTTTGATTGGTATCTATATTACTAGTTATTTCAGACATAAACCTCAGTGTCTTAGCAACAATATATATTTTTTATTATTTAGAATAACATTTGTTTTTTAATAAAAACCGATAAAAGTAACTATATTGATAGAAATTATGGTATATCATTGATAATGAATACAAGCACCATTAAAATCCTCCAATTAAAACACCTTCATGCTAGAGAGAGAAGGAAAATACATATTAGGCTAATGAATACAAGCACTTTAGCACATCAAAGCACCTGTAACTAGAAAGCGGCAATCACCATGGAAGGTGCTTGCTTTTTCTTTCTGTCTTTTCTTACATAATACAATAATTGAATCAATTTCTCTGCACTGAGATTGAGTTTAGCTTCTAACAAAAGACGACATCCACGTCAGAATTAAGATTTTTTGTGAGATTCTAAGAATTAATTTGAGCACCAGTTAATTACATGTGTATGACTATTCAAACTTTTGTCCTGTGTTGATTATTGTCGCATTCCTCACTAAATTAAGACCTTAATTCCGGCACCTTTTGCGGGTTCCAAGTTCTCAATCTTTTCTTTCTTTCTTTCTAATCCACGAATATATAGTTAGACCGATTGACAAAATTGCCCCTTGGAAAAGCAGGCAGTGCAGTTTCTTATCAAGCTTCAGGACTACAAGTATGTAATATGGATTAGTGATTGAGCTTAACAAGAGTCAAGATGGCCGAGTTGGTCTAAGGCGCCAGTTTCAGGTACTGGTCCGAAAGGGCATGGGTTCGAATCCCATTCTTGACATACCCTTTTAAGAATATTTATATTTTATACTACGCGATTACTCATCTCACGTTTCAATTCAAGATTGATTTATTATTATTATTTTAAGAATTAAAAAATGAATTTAAAGATTAAAAGAAGAAAGAAATTATATCTTCAACTATGGAAATCCGTTGCCGTTTAGCTTGAGACAATGTGAACGTTCTGCACTGCAGGATATATAATCTCTTTTCCCGTGAACTAAAGTGGAAAAGCAGAATCGTCAAATACATGAACCTACCTAGTTATTACACGATTTCCTTTTTTTATTATTATTTTTTTTTATCAAACTGTTAGTGAAATATAACAATAATAATGCTCTGTCAGATGTTGATAGCACACAAAATTTATCTTAAATTGACAAAAAAAGAAAAATGAAGATTAATGTTGTGGAGAGTCAGCGTCAGGTAGTGAAGGGTGATGACCGATGGGTGACTTTCGAAGCCAAGTGCCCTTCATATTGGGGAAACGTTGAAATGTCACCTTCATTTGTTATTTATTTGACCTCCATTTATGTCGGGGAAAGAGACATATTTGTCTATTATAATTTGCTTCTGAACCAAAAAAAAAAAAAAACAATGAACTAAGCCTGGGGTTATAATATCTTTTAACATGACGCAAATGTTTTTAACCTATTACATGGGGTTATATTTGTTATTTTTTTAATTCACACTGCAATTACAAATTTAGTTTTGGAATAAATAATTCTAAAGCTTTTGACTCATGAGAATTTTTGTCCTTTTATTTTTTTAGAATAGTATAATTACTTTAACATGCTTGGAGACAAAAACAATACAGCTTTTTTATAAAGATTTTTTTTATATATCATTTTACATTGGTTTTATTTTAAATTTAGAAGTTGTTCAGAGATATTATTATAATATTTATATATTAAATATTATTTTAAAAAACCAGCATATAAATGGCCACCATGTCACTCAAGCGGCGAGTGTCGGGTAATTTGGCTAGCAAATACCGCTTTCTAGTGTGGCTTTTAGTAGATCGAGACTCCCTGAACATGGTGGTGTGGTGCATGTAACTAACGCGTTGTTAGTTTGGTGTCAAAAACCATTGCTTTTTCATTCTTTCTTTCTTTCTTCTCCTATCTCTTCCTTGTATTTTGTGACAGCTCTTGCAAAATTTCAGAACAACCCTTGCAATTGTTTTTCTCTTCACATTTGAACCTTATGTTTATGATCACTATTGTTTTAATAAATTCTAAATTTATAAATGATTTTCAACTTCAACCCCTATTAGTTTTTAATTTATGAATAATCTTTCAAATTAGAAATGTTTTTTTTTATTTTACCCTCTTCTATTTTTAAATATATGAATAATCAATCAAATTACAAATCTTTTCCAATTTCACCCCCTATGATTTTTTTAATTTTTCAAATTTAGTCTTTATTTTTTTAATTGCTATTGTTTTGTTTGACATCATTTTTAATTATTTTTTTTCAAATTTCATCCTCCTTTGGGTTTTTTTTTTCTATCAAATTTCATTCTTATTCTTTTTATTGCAATTTTTTTTACTTTTGCAAATATTTTTATTGATATTTTTTAACCAACTTCATCCTTCAAAATCATGCTGGTTGAGAATTGAGTTTTTTTATTGAACTCGGATCCAAGATTTCACGGGTTGCGAGTTTTAAAGATTATATCAGGTTTGCACCATGTTTACTTGTTTTTTTTTTTTCATTTGCTTAAACTATTTTATTTTCATTTTCATCGTTCAACATTTATTCAATTAAAGACTATGTCCCGTTCTTTTTATTCATTTGCTTTATGTAGAATTTTTTGCTGGTCTTGAAAATGATTTTGGTTATCTTGGATCTTTTAATTTGTCTTTCTTTGTTAGTTTTCTTTCTAATTCCTTAAGTTGATTTTTCATTCCCAATTCTACTCTTCAATATTTTTTAAAACATTTTATAAATTTATAATTGTTTTTCAACTTCACCACCCTTTATTTTTAAATCTTTCAAATTTAGTTCAATTTTTTTATTTGCTTTCCATTATTTTTCATTCCGTAATCTTTTCATTATTACGGTCTCTTTACATGGCTCATTAGTCATTACAATATTAACCAGGAGTATAATTGTCTTTTCAAAAAACAATTAACAGTAAAATAGTTTAATTACTTTACAAATCAAAAATTTTAAAAATAGCACACAAGAGTATTTATATCATTTTTATTTTTTTTAAATACAGTAAAATAACAAGTTTACCTTTTAAAACATTTTATTTGTTGTTCTTGGTTGAATTTACTTTGTCTAATCAATATTAAATTGGTTCGGAATTGAACTTATTGATTCAATCTAAGTCTAAGATTTAATAGGTTGCAAGTTTAAGACATTAGCTTAAGTTTAGAAGGTTCGTCCAAATTTGCTTGATTTATTTTTATTTTTTATTTTTTAAAATGATATTTTTTTTCAATGTCATCATTCAACATTTTATATAATTAGTGATTAGATTTTTTTTTTCTTTATCTACCTTTTATGTGATTTTTTATGAGTTTTCAAAATGATCCAAGTTGTCTTGGGTAGTTTTATTTGTTGTTTTTTGGTTGGATTTACTTTGACAAGTTTTCTAAATTGATATTTTTTATGCTTTGTCTTTTAGCATTAGGTTGTTTTGGAATTTAACTGTGTGGTGTTTTCTAATTTGCTTTCTATTCGGTTGTCTCATTTGCATAATCTAGATCATAGAGTTTGGTGTGCTTGGGTTTTTTTTATTATTATTATTTAAATGACATTGTTTTCAATTTCATCCTTCGATGTTGGATTTGTTTGATATTCAACTTTAAATTTTTTTTTTATTATTATTTTCTTTCTATTTGCTTATCATTATCTCATGACTTGAATTGTATTTTTGACATGTTCGTTCAAGTTGATCCAGGATGTTTTTTTCTCGGTAGGGTCAACACCCCAAGTTGCATTTTTAAAAAACTTTTTTGAAACATGCTTATGTCACTCGGGGATCCTTTTCTTTTACTAATAAAAAAAGTATTATGGCATGTGAAAAAGTAAAATTTTTAATGTTTATATTTAATTCTAGCAAATAGGTGCTTAAATAAGAAGGGAGTTTTGATTGATATAAACACAGAAGGTTGAAAAATGACCCTATCACAACCGTCTATATTTGACAAAAAAAAAATAAAAAATTAAATTACAGGTTTGATACATGTTATGGCAATTTTTCTAGTAAAAATATTTTTTTAACAAACATAATACAATTTTTTTCTTTCAATTTCAAGACAATTTTCTTTTTTGTTTTTTTGTTAATGGTAGAGCATCTCTAAGGTTGCTTGTACATGTATAGATTGAGTCTATCATTTGGGTTTTTGGTCATCCACGTTAAGGTTAATGCATCTTGAGAAAAAGAAATTCTACTTTTTTGAATTCAAACTTAAAATGGTAATTGATGGATTATTGCATTTCATACTGAAATTCATTTCCTTTTAAGGCCTATGACTAAAAGGTCGAAGAGAAAAAAGACCTAATATAAAGGTTTAACAAAAATCAAAACTCATTAAAAGAGACTCTAGTAAGATGCCAAATCGAATCCTCTTGGGTTTGACTACGTGTATGTAGGTATGACAAAATGTCAAACTCAAAGTCCTTATTTATAGGATCACTTTGGATCTAAACACCCAACATGAAAATTTAGGATCATTATCTCCCTACACCCTAGCTGTGTAAAAAGAAATCATCTTGGAATCGTTCATATGTCAATCAATATTAATGTTGATTATAAAAGTTATCCCATCAACATTAATATCATATGCAAAATGACATGAGGTCACTTTCTATAGGTATGTGGTACTCTCATAAATATTAATATCGTGTAAGGAGACATTTGCATCAACATTAATGTTGATGCAAGGGTCTCCCTCTCCACTTGGATGTGAATAAAGAAAAGACATATAACCCATCGAATAAGAAGAAGAAAGTTCAAGATATAAAGGTTATAAATACTCTCTGAATGAACAATCCACGTAAAGGTTCACAATATTCATTTTTTTATAACATATTCTTAACATTTATTATGTTTAACTAAGAACGAACATTCTTGCTCTTAGAATTTAATGTTTATTTGCCACAATTTTTTCCTAAAAAATCATTAACTTAATTATTAGAGAGTTTTTAAATTCCACACAAAAAAAAAATATGTTTATCAAAATTAAGACCTGTCGTCAACCCTTCATTATCCAAAAACTCAAAAACTTGAGTTGTAGCCTTATGGGTTCTAAAGCATCATCAATAACATATACACCGAATAAGTTCAGCATCTGAACCAATACCTCAAGAATCAGAGACGCTTAATTAAAACTATCTAATTTGAATATTGCATAAAAAATAAAAGTAGCATTTTCTTGTCTTAAGCGTTGTGTTATTAAACCATGTTTAGCCTAACAGATCAACTCCATACCTACTCTAAGTATGGTTTAAAAAAAATTATTTGAAAATTGATCATGTATAATCCAATAAAGTTGAAAATTGATTATGTATAATCTAATAAAAAATCCAAGTTTATAAGGTATGATGAGTTTAAAAATTTATCAAATTAATAATTTGCGCAATCACCCAAATTTTGTCCGGGGTCAGTTTAATAACTATGTCTAAGCGCCTCTCCTGTTGATCCCCAGGAAGCCTGACGGCAGAAAAAGGCTATTAATATTTGTAATAAATTAGTTCATTGCCCGTAAAGTACTTACTTATTCTTATCTAAATAAAACGAAAACCTAATTATTGAAAACAAATCATCATTATGATTTATGTGAAGGACAGTACGGAAAAGAATGGCAAAGTAATTACCAAAAACTGAACAAACTATCTTAAGAAAATATTTGGACACCTTCAAATACTTTAATTAACGTCAAGTGGAGGGGGGTTTTTAATTTTGCTTCTTTCACCACACAATCATCTTCTTCAATCAAAATGCTAACCCTCTTGCTTAATTTTTGGGTAAGTCTTAGAATACTAGCATTGGCAGAAGGCTCTCTCTTTATTATAATGTAATACTCTTAGCAAGAAAAGAACATTTTCTAATATAATTCAAAGATGACATTTTTCCAAGGAAGGGTATATTTCAATTTATTCACTAGGGGCATGTAACATGGCAGGAAGTAGAAATATTGGTGAATAAAAAATATTATGGATTATTTTCTTCCTTTCTGCAGCTACTGTTTGTAGAAACATTCACACTTCAATTGCAATCTACCCTTCATCCTGTTTCACCTATACAACGTAAATTCCTTGAAAAGAAGAAAAAAATTCTATGTTGAAAAGGTCACCCAACTCAAAATCTCGTGTACTGGGGAATAAAATCGAAGACCTAGTGCGGGAGATGGAAAACAAGGAAACCCGCAACACACCATCCCATGGGTTCACTTAATTTATTGGCTAGGGTTTGTTTCATCTAGGCCCTTTGTTTTACCTCTAAGCATTTCCGAGAAATTACCTCTCATGATACGCCTGAATCTTGTGTCTTCCGCTTGAAGGGGTGGCACAGCCTTCGGAGAGTCAGGCTGTGGTGATACCGGCTCCGAAGCTTCTTTCTTCCCTAACAGCCCACTGTCTCCAAAGAAACTACTGACTGATGATGCTAGCCCAAGATGAGCACCCATCGCTTTACTAAGAGCATCTAAAGCTCCACCAGATCTTTCCTTCATTATTATCTCTAGGGCTTCTTTGTGAGCTGGATCTAATGCATCCGGGTCTTTTAACAGGTTTTGTATTGCAGGAAGGAGAAATTCCCTTACACTATTTGCAGAAAGATCTGGAATAAACAAATGAGATTAAACATTTAACACCGGCGCATAAAAAAATTAAGAATTGGGAAGCAAACTTGTTTAATGTGCAAGACGCATTCCAGAAGAGAAAGATAATTTATACACATCAGATATAGATGCATCCAAATCATACTGAGTCTACAAAAGGCCCATCCATTAACTAGCTGAGGGTAGCAAAAACCAGTAAAATAATCAGACTGTAATGAGTGCTTGTGAAAACACTAATGGTATTTTAGTCAGAGATTAATAAAAGTCATTTGCTAGTTTAGAAGTCACTTGTTATAGTAAATATGAACTTGGGGAGGAGAAAAAAATAGTGGACACTGAAGGTGAATAGACAAACCTGTAGCATCCAGGGCACGGATTGATTCACAGAATGCATTAGCTCTCTCACGGCGACGCATCACGTCACTTACAGAAGCTGGCAAGGCTGTAAACTGAAATATCTTGGAAAGGAGATGTTTGGAATGTCAAAGAAACAACTGGCATAAGTTACAACATGTTCATTTAACGTTGGGAGCTAATAGAGGCTGGTAAATTGGTGAAAACACAATAAATAATCTCAGCTTGCTGAATAAATATATTTAAACTCAAATTTTTATCTTCTGGTGAAGGTTGAGGATATAATCTCTAAGTTTGTCTGTTGTATGTGGTACTGCCACCAATAAAGCACGGACCACAGCAATAGTAGCTTCATGGGATCCATCTTCAAGAAACGCATCCATTTGGACGCGTATCTTGTCAACAATCTGAAAGATGGCAAATAGTTACAAAACTTTCTCCTTCAAGATTACTAAAATCACTTCCTGGAGTAGAAAAAAACACACACACACACATACCATGTCATTTTTGAAATGCTGTGCAACAGCCCCAAATGCTTCTATGCTGGCATACTTAACATTCAGGTTTGGGTCAGAGCCAAGAGTGATCAGCGCGGGCAAAACGTGAGTGGAAGCAACTTTCGCATCAATATATGGCATCTATTAAATGAATGGGAAAAAAATGTTTAAAACTAGGCTTGGGGTAGCAGGAAATGATGATTACAGAGGAACATGCAACTTACAATGGCTTTCAAAAGGTTGG
This sequence comes from Populus davidiana x Populus alba var. pyramidalis, assembly GCA_027475595.1. NCBI lineage: Eukaryota > Viridiplantae > Streptophyta > Magnoliopsida > Malpighiales > Salicaceae > Populus > Populus davidiana x Populus alba var. pyramidalis. The sequence continues at coordinate 89,041 of JANKYH010000896.1, forward strand.
CAGCATTGATTTTCATATCTATGTTGGAGCTGACAACCATTTCCCATAAAATATTGAAAATGATACTGTGGTGCTTCTCAAATGTGCTGCATCATGAAGAAACTGGTATTTATCACTCAAAATTGAAACTGAAGGTAAGTGATACAGTATTACACATAACGGTCTACAAAGTACAAACCAAAGAAACCGAACAGCATCAATAATCTCAGCAGTGTGCTTTGTTGACTGACTCTCTTTCAGGGTGCCATCAACTAGCAGCCCTCTCAAGTAGTTTGCTAACTGTTCATGCTGGCTGGGGGCACCTAAAACACCAGCCAAAAGCAGTGGCAATACGCACATAGTAGCAAGTCTCTCAGCAACAGCAGTTCTTGGCCTCAAACCTGCAATAAAGCAGAAATTAATAAAATACAATAATGTGAAAGGAATTCACTGAAATTTATTATCACACCTTTTATTCTTGGGTGGTTGACAGAAGGGAAAAATGACAAATCAGCAATATCTCCAACCGATACCAAGAATATGGGCAGCATTATGTGTACCAGATAAGAATCCCCAAAGTATTCACTTACAGCCAGCAAAAACTGCAAACCATTTTAGTTAGAAACAACAGGAAGCACTATACTTAACATCCAAGCACCAAAAAGAAGTCAAGATGACTTAATGAATTAATTCCAAGCAGGAGAAAGCTACCTTTGTAGTTCTAATTCTTAAACTATCTTCTTTCTGAGGTAACATGCAGGTGAGCTGTATCAGATCAGGAAAGCAATCGACATACATCCAATCAAATGCTGGCCATTCAGCATGTTCCCTAGTATGACAGTAAAATATCTTCAAAGTGATTATGACCATAACTAGGCTCAGTATTATTAGAAGCTACCTTTACCAGGAAATAAACCAAAAAACATTATTAAAATTAAATGAAAAGAAAGAATAGAAGAAGAAGAAGACCAGAGCTTACCTTGCATACGTTTCAAGCAAGGAGGTAGAGAACATCATGTCCTTTGATTCTGGGGCTGAAGATAAAGGGCAAGTCTCAACTGCTTTCTGGTGCACAGGGGAAAGCAATTCCACCAGCATTCTTAATAAAACATCAATATTCCAGCGCTCACGTTCCCCTAAAACATGTAGATGTGATTCCATAGAGCCTTCAACCCCCGAGAGAGGAGGACAATGCTGAAAATAGCAGAGAGAAAAATTACGGAGAAATGTACCAAAAACACCAGAAGAACATCAAGAAGAAAAAAACTGCTAGAAAACAACCAAACCTGAGCAGAGCTCAAGATGTGGGAGAGCAGAACTCTTAAAATGTGTTCTAGTCTGTTTCCCCACTTTATAACTGCAGGAAGCAGTTCTTTCAATGCAGTATCCACCACCACTCCAGAGGGATCACATACCAATTGGAACATCAACTCCTCTACCTATCAACAAACAATATGAGATACTGAAAAAACTAAATGTTTCAATTTGTTTTACTTCAATATTTTCATTTTCTTCTCAGACATCATATTGTGGCGAGGAAAAGGCTCCATTGCCTAGACCATGTGCCATCAGCCTGTTCTAGAGCTTACATTGTAGCCAATTCGGTCAAATCAGAATTCTTCTCCATGATTGCCCCGAAGCTTATTTAGTGAGGCTGACCTTGAAATATTTGTCCACATTTGGGAATAGTGGAAGTAGCAAAGCCAAATTATGAGCAGCAGCTTCTCGTACAACAGTTGCAGAATCTTCTATCAGCTGTTGCACAATGGACAAAATTAGAGAATCACGAATCTCAGGGCGGACGAATTCTGCAAGCTCTCCACAAGATTGAGCCACAAGCAACCTACGCTCCTCATACATATGGTTTATCTGCAATCCATGTAAAATCGATCCTTAGAAAGGGTGGACAGAAACGAAATGAAAGATGAAATGACATTTATGGAAAAATTGGAAATTCCCTGCAAAACAACACTGAACTCACTTGTTCCCAACACTGGGGAAGCAATTCTGTTTCTGTTCTCATCTCCCCTACATTCTTAGCAAGACTAACGCATGCCTGAAACAAACCTCAAAAGGCTCAGCATCATCTTCAAATTAGATATACACGTTGCTACAAAAGCTTAGAACTTCAACTTCAAGGAATTCGGTATGATAAAATTATGACCCTACATCCATTATAATTCGTCTCTGCTGCTCATCCGGACGTTTTATCAAATTAAACAGTGTGTGGGTCAAGGAGTCCCGTGTGCCACTATCTGGATGACACTCAATTGCACACATCATTAGGGGAAGAAGCTCCTGAGCAAATAAAACCAAGACAGTATGTGAAAAAAAACTTATCCACAGAGCTCAGAGTCAGATGAAGAACAAATGAGTCTAAAGTGTACCTCTCGGTGATTGATCAAAACATAAGGAACAATCTTGGGCAAAGCATCAGCAAGGATCTCAATGGTTCGTAAGCCCTGCAAAGTAAATATATATTTCAGATATAGCATATAAATAAATTACTTCGAAAGAAAAGCATGGAAAAGAAAACCAGGGAAATTATTTTTTGGGTGGTGAGGGAGGTTAGTTTATCTAAGAAAGTATGATATTAAAAAGGAAACCCATTAGGATTCAGGAAAATTCATAGGCCGGAAGGTCTACTTCTTATAGAGGTGCCACCAAATTTAAAGTGAAAGAGAAAATCAACACATGGGAGAGAGTATAATGTCTGATAGGAAGAAGATGAACTTGCCATATTCTCAGAAGCAGCTTTATTACCCAAGTTGTCTGATTCTAGTTGTAACCTACCATCTTCTGATGGTGCTTCACCATTTTGTTTGGTGACTAATGCACTGTTATCAACAAGGGCATTTTCATCTGAACAACTGTTCAATAAATCTTCCAAAACTTCCTCAGGTTTATTGGTTTCATTGATAGACAGTGGTAGAACATCTCCATTGCCCAAAACTCCTGCCACATCAACTGGGTGAGAGACTATAGTTTTATCTTCATCTATTTCAACCACTTTCTCTTCAGCCTGACAAGTCTCTTTCTCAGAAGTGGAGTTATCTATGGATTCAGAAGCATATGCTCCCTTCGCCTTCAATCCTGCTATTTCCATCTGCAATGACTTTATTTCTTCCTTGTACTTTTCCAAGGACTGGGATTGAACAGCATCGACATCACTAGCTAACATGTTCATTCCAGAACGGGATCCTTCAATGTGCATTTTTAATGACGTGATTTCAGATCTGCAATCATTGATTTCCTTTCTTTGGCGCTCCCATGATTGCTTCAACTCTTGTATCTGAAAAAAGAGGGGGAGAGAGAAACTTAAAACACACACACACACACACACCCACACATGACAATAATGTTTTCCTTGCATGAAAATTACTTGGCTCTCCCTGTCCTTGAGATCCTTTTGCATGGCTTCTAAGGATTTAGTTAATCCACTAATTTGATTATCAGACAAATCTTTAGCTATCAGCAACTTCTCCTTTTCATTATTCAGCCTTTCATTTGTTTTTAGTAATGACTCATTTTCTCGAAGCATAGCAATTTTCTCCTGCAACAAAAACAACAATGTCATTATTGTGCAGTTCAGAACATTAAATCCTACTTCGCAATAAGCATCAGAGCAAATTTGTTCCATAAGTTTTGTCCAAGATGTCTAATCCGAGATCTTCACATGAAAAAAGTATAACATACAGAGAAAAGAATAATATAACTTGTGTTTAAGTTTCAATACAAGCAACAAAAATAAGGATACAAGCCTGCAACAGATCAGAATGCTAGCGTGTCTTAGACTATAGAGAATCATATGCATACTGAGTTTAGTGATCTAGAAATGACTTTCAGGAATGATTCTTTTTACTACTTTAGCCATTTTTCCAGGCAGTGACTAAGCATCAGAAAAACCAAAGAAGTAGAGCATGATTCACACATTCAGGTCAGTAATCTTGTGAACTTATAGAGCTCTGAAATAGAAATGATAATTGTTTTCATATTTTATTTCAGGTGGTCTTCCAGTAGCATTTCACATGATAAGAAAATGCATTACGAAAAGCAAAGCATTGGAAAAAAAAAAGTTATCATTTCATCAGGCTTAATGAAGCATCATCATTAAGGTAGCCATTAGCTTCATACATAGGCATTTGCCAAAGATATCTTCAAGCATATGTAAACAATAAGTAGCTTATCCAACATGTACAAGAAGAAATACCTCGGCAGCCTCTGAAGTGGACGAAAGGTATTGATAATAATAATGGCGCAAGGCATCTGGGACACATGCAGGTGTATTCTGCCAAACATCTAAATTCTGATCCGTAACCTGAGGTGGAATGAGTTATCTGACTATGATAATATTTCAAAATAGTTGTACACAAGCGCCCACAAACAAGGGACACACATCCACCTGATTGCAGGTTGTGTATTAGCTAAGAGCTACAAGCATTTCTATGCATGGAAAAAAATATTAAGGTGTTGTTTTTCTGATGCAGCCTTCAACAGCAATGAACAAAAGAAATGATATTACCCTGTCCAACATGAATTTTACCCCAGGTTCCTTCTTGTCCTTTTGAACTAACTTTCACATGCCAAACTTCAAGAATTTCCCAACACTGGACTACAATATATGAAATCAATGCAAAGAGCAAGCAAACAGTGACGAGGTAGATTGATCAAGCAGGCTAATCCAAATAACAGTCAGTATGCCAGATGTTTGTTTTCAAAGCTACCTTAATACCTAAGCCTACATCATCTTATTCATTCTTAGTTTTCCAAATGCACTAAGGTACTTAATCAAAATAAACTTTACATGTCTCAAGACTTTTTTTTTAATCCTTATAAGTTTGCATTATGTTTCACCCCCTTGGATCAGCAGGACAGTAAACGATTGCTGCTGCAACAATAAATTCAATTCAAGGCTTTTATAATGATTTGTGCACTTCTATCAGCAGAATAGCCTACAAATTCTAATACAGTCCCCTACAATCAATTGTTTCTGTCTAATGATGAATCCAATAGAACATAGCATAAAACGATCATAAAATAATTTAGAAGGAAAAAACTTGTATACAGCAACAGAAAAGATACACACTGCATTAAATGTCTTACATAATACATACTTCTTCATAAAATGTCATAGCAGCAAGCCGGTACCCTGCTAAAAGTAAATATTCCTTTACAGCACAGTTAAGATCTCTACGCTCATTATCTTTCAAAGGGCCCAAGTCAGATAGGGAAGCATTCTTCTTTTGTCGCACAACGTCTGGTCCCGGATTAACGGAAAAATTTGACTTCGACTCTGGAAATTCATCCAAGATGAAATATTTATAAAATGACAAAAGAAGTGGCTAAGTAATGAACATTGTTTATGCATGGTAAGTCCCGTAATGCAGCAATATTTACAGTTACATAAGTGATTCCAGACAGGAAAACAATTTTACATAATAAATAAAGCCAAAAAGAAGAAGAGGGTGGCCAATTAAGCAAAAGATAGTGCAATAAAACAACATATACAAAAAATGACTTGTACAAAAAAAGTGCGAGATTAATAACGAGCAGATGGAAGAGTTTACCACTCAATTCAGCCAGTGACAAATCTGATTTCTTCTGTAATTCAGTCTTCAACTTAGAAATATCCTCTTGTGCTAAACGAAGCTCGTAAGCAGTAAGTGCTAATTTTTCTTCCATAGCTTCTTTCTCTTCTAACAAACTCTGAGGATCCGCAACTGCTTTTCAACAACAAAGGGTTCAGAAAAGAACATTGCTTACATTCTGTATTCAATATACCATCAATAAAAAATGCTGCAACTCATTGCTGAATAACTCAATCCTAATACTATCTACATGCATTCTACACATTTCCCAAATCATCACGACCAGAAAATGCAAATTCACGTTTGCTGTTACATAACATGAACCGCAACGCAATTGGCTATTGTAATCACACCGTTTTCCTGTGATGCCATCATCAACTACATTTAAAAACAATGTCAATTCATGATTTAAAAAATAATCAAAGTTCAAGTACATGTCTCATACTATAAGCTCAACTTTAATTACTATTAATTAATCATATCGAGAGGGAAAAAAACGCAATAATCATTCATTTCTTTACACTATCATGTACCAAACACGACCTAATTAATTTTTTCATTCCAATCCAAATCGAAAAAAAAATTCAACAAAAATTTATCAAAATCAGTAACTAACAAGATAAAAGAAGAGTGAGAGAAAACCTCGAAGAGAGTTGAAGCGAGAGATCTGATCAGGAGGGAAGTGAGCAGGGTCAGAGAAGAATTCTTTGAGACGAATAGCGTGATCGTCTCTTCCATCATCTAGTAATTCTTGTAACAATTCAAATGCTGTTAATATGTATTTCTCTTCTAACAAGAAATTCACCACACAATTGCACAGAGACGATCTCTCCACTTCCATTTCTTTTCTTTTCGATTTAATTTAATTTAATTTATTTTTAATTTCTGTTTTTTGTTATAAAAGATTGAGACGACTCCATTTGATCGAGATCTGTTACGAGAGGGGAGGGCTTCTTGTTTTTGGGAGGTTTTGGAGGTTTGGGTTTTGAGGTGTTGATTTTGATGACTTGGGAGTTGGGAGATTGAGAGGATGGTTTGGATCTGTTTGGGTGGATCTGTGTGTGTGCTGTGCATGAAAGTCGAGTCACCGACTGGAAAGTCAACGGTGGTCTTCTTCTGTGATTCGTTATGCTGATGACACCCAATAAAACAGAAGGTATTGTCTAGTGTCTGTTAATGAAATATAATAGTAGGATTATTTTTTCGAACGATCTTAGGATCACACTTTTTATATTAATCCGTGCATTGAAATAGTATTTTTAATTAGTGCGTCACCTCTTTGAAATTAACAGAAGAAATTATTTATTAAAGTTATTTATGGAGTGATGTACAGTAAAATCTATTAACAAATTGTTATTTCATAAATAAATTTTAATTTTTATAGTGTTTATTGCAATCTATTTGTGTTATTTTATGTTATTACCTTATATTTTTTATTGATTTTTTTTTATTAAATCTTAAATGTATTATTTATCTTGTTATTGGTGTTTGGTGTCACAAATGATAATGGTCATGATTAAAACATTAATTGAATTTTAGTTAACTTGATAAAATAAATTGATGAAGGATTGGAGGATGAGATGAGAAGTATGATGTTGGTTTGGTTTAATTGAATTTATTTAGAAAGATAAATTCTCTAAAATTCATAATGTAAAGAAAATATATTTTTTAATATAAGGAATATATCATACATATAAATTCATAATCTTTAATAAAAAAAATAAACAAATTAGATTTTTTAGTGTTTTTAAGATTTAGGCCAAATACTCATGATTTAAAAAAAAAACTTATTATTATACATATGATGTGCGCCTTCTGTATAAGTTTATCATCACAAATATTAAATATAAAAGGGTAAAAAAAATGGTATAAAAGACCTAAAATTAATTGTAAATTGGTCTTCCAAAAATCTGATTTTTTTTTAAAATTAGACTAAGATCATGTTTGGCAAAACACAATAATGTGTTTTAATCAAACTATTTTAATTAAGATATTAACTCAAAACAAACTATTTATTCATCATTCACCAACTTAATAATCCAATAATACCAATAATCCACTCAAATCTTGTTAATTTCATGAACTTCATTCATATCGCATACTAATTCAAACCAATCAACAAAATCCAAGTATAATTCATGAATCAATATTTAATGTTTAAATCAACATAAACTTAAGCACAATCTATTAACCAACATTTAATGTTCAATTAGCAATCACTACCTTAAAAATAAACTCATAATCCAACATAAATTATCAAATCATCTTAAATAAAAAAAAAACACATATCAATCCAAATCAATAATATTCAAACAATCCAAAAATTATAAACAAAAATGAGCATTTTGCCCGAAATTTAACAATATTTTAACAATTTTATCCACAAATGATTTGAGGTTATGGGTCGACCTTTCGAGGTTATTCGTGTGTCTGGAACTACTAGAATCAAGCTGCAGGGGCTATTGGAACAATAACAACGTTGGTATGTACCCACACGCCACCATCATTGTCGGCTCATGGTTTTCACAGCATTACTGCTACTAGAGAAGAGTGAGTTGGTGAATCCAAAGCTCTTTTGTGTCCTCTTCACTTCTAGTTCAATGGCGAGGCAAGCAAACAATTGAATAAAGAGATTGTTTTAAGTGAAAGGTTCGATCCTCTCTCACTTCTTCTTCTTACTCTTTATCTCTATTGGTTTTCACTGCCACCAATTACTACAAGAAGGGAGGCAATCATTTTGTTGTTAAAAAGAACAACATTGATAA
>JANKYH010000897.1:0-82387 GCA_027475595.1 Populus davidiana x Populus alba var. pyramidalis
TCTAGTTTTTATTTTTCCTATTCAGATGCTATATTTATTCAAGAATTTGAGTTCCATTAGGAGTAGGAATAACTCCAGCATCATAAATAAGCTTTTTAGCATTTCAATTCCAGAAGAGAATTATTTTGATTAAAGTGCAGCATTTTTCTTATTATGTTAGTTGTGATGCTTTCTTTAAGGTGGTCCCTTATACCCTAGTTGTGATGCTCAGGTTGTTATCAAGGATGGTTTCTTGAATCTACTAGTGTGAGGCTAGTAATTTTATCCTGATTGCTTTCAATTTTCATAATTTACTCTCTGTTTAAAATTTATAAGTCCCTAATTCACTATATTCAACAACCCTAATTTTAAAGCAATTAACTATGAACCTGTCCTGCATCAATGTATGGGATGGAGAGGGTGGTTTTAGTTCAATCATGCACCTTGGTATGAATAATCCCATACAAGTTTTAAAAATGGACACTATGGTCCATGACTCACCCTTCTTGTACATGCCCTTCTATTAGGGCATAACAGCATTGGATCTTCAATGTGTAATTTTTTCTTGTCTTTGTAGTTTGCTCTTTTAGATGTTTCCTTTTTTCATCACATCTGAATAGATCACGATAATGTGGACTAATGGCTACTTTAGGCTCACTTTATGGGTACCATGTCTCTCCGTCACCCAGTTAGTCGTACATGTGTGCTGTATGTAAAAGTAGAAAAAAAAATTGTTCCTTTGTATATGGCAGTAAGTTATGAACTAAGTCAAAGATTCTGTGATTTCTTTTAACATTGTATCAATTTCATTAACAGCTTGAAGTTGTACGTGAGCTACTAGTTGGAAGTCTTCAGAGTGAGGACAGGTTGGAGGCTTTAGTATACTCTGCTATCTATTTGAAGGTATTTCTGTGTAACTGCAGAGACTCTTTGGCAGTTTGTTTTCTTTTATGGAATCCTTAGATCTTTCTCTTATGCAGTGGATAAACACAGGGCAAATTCCATGCTTTGAAGATGGAGGTCATCACCGGCCAAATCGGCATGCTGAAATTTCCAGGCTTATATTCCGGGAATTAGAACGAATCTCTTCGAGGAAAGATACTTCACCACAGGTTGGGTGACATTTTTTTTCTGACATGGTTGGGATGTATCAAAATTTGACAGCATTTTATCTTTTTTTTCCCCTTACCTCACAAGGTATGCATCGATCTGATTGGCTTTTGTTTAGTATAAAGTATAGTTAAATATCAACAACAGAGTAGCATTTTCTTTATCTCTTTAAGACAATTGATATAGAACCAAGAAAAGAGGCAAAACATGAAAAGAGAATCATATTCTGAAACTCAACTTTAGTTGATCAGTTGATGTACCCTGTTTTTCAAATATCGAAGAGTGGCACTTCTTATAGGCACCAAAGCAATTACAAACTTGGAAACCCATACCTCTATGGGAACACAAAAACAAAATCCTCATCCCAATCCAAGTAGAAACCAGAGGTGTGCCAGCCAAATACATTGTATAATTTCTGCCTAAATTTAGCAGTCCTGACATCCGTTATCAGCTGTCCTGAATAGGTTTTCAGAGTGCTTTTGATCACACTGCAATTGGTTTGTCCATCTCTCAATGCCTACTCGTGCCTCAGTAGAAAAATAGATAGTTGAAGTTAATTCCCCTAATGTCTGATTAAGATAATGATGTATATTTCTGTTGCTAGCATTGGTAATTTTGCTGAAACTGAAGACACCGTGAACTATCAAGCAAAAGAGATGGATAGTAGGGTGGAAGGGAGGATAGGCAGGGCTGGTGCAAACTGGGTTATGCTTGAACTTGTGTTTTGTCTCATTCCATATACTCAATGATAAAATTACCATCAAATCTTTTAAGTTCAAATGTGAACTTTATCTGAACTTTCATCTTATATGATAATGGTATTTTGTGCTGTATTTCATGTTCTACATTTCTCTCTGATATCTCACAGGCATTTGGTGGTGTATTTCGTGTATCTTGTTTGATCTGTCAAAAAGTTCTTACCTCTCTTAGGTTACAAGTTTTGAATTTGATGTACAGGAAGTGCTTGTTATTCGAAAAATCCATCCTTGTTTGCCATCTTTCAAGGCAGAATTCACAGCATCTGTTCCTCTTACTCGGATTAGAGATATTGCTCATCGGGGTGACATTCCTCATGACCTTAAGGTTATATAATATATCACTGTGCATTTGGTAATTAATCTTTGCTGTGATCAGATAACTGGTGTTGGTTTATTTATTTATTTATTTATGTTCTAATTCAGCAAGAAATCAAACATACTATACAAAACAAACTTCATCGCAATGCTGGCCCAGAAGATTTAGTTGCTACTGAAGCAATGCTTGCAAGAATTACAAAGAACCCTGGGGAATATAGTGAAGCATTTGTCGAGCAATTCAAAATATTCCATCATGAACTCAAAGATTTCTTCAATGCAGGAAGGTCTGCTTATGACATCTTAAACCTCTGATGATCCTAACATTGTTGATAGGTCCTAGGTTCTAAGCTACAAATCAAGAGGAGGAAAGTAAGGGAGAAAGAACTTTGTTTTAGCTCAGCAGTTTATATCAACTCTTTTTTTTTTTTCCTGTCCTCTTGTTCATTTTCATATTATTTATCATGGATCATTTTTATAAAATGTAGTATGACTTTCGAGGAGAACTTCTTTGCATGTGATAAACCATTTGTAATTGAATGTTCCTTGAGGTTTTTCTTAGAACTTGGGGTGGTTCAACATTCAGCTTTATAAATTTATCTAAAAGACTGTAATCAGAAAGAACATTTTATTTTTTGTCATTTTTAGTCAATTGAATTGAAAGCATCTGCTAGTTTTGAATGGATCATCTTCTTTACTAGTTTCAGTTTTTGTTGATTCAATATTCTTTTTAAATTTTGGGCTGTGCAGTCTTGCTGAACAACTTGTATCAATTATAGAATCCTTGGATGAAAGGGGCTCTTCAGCTCTTACATTGTTTTTGGATTGCAAAAAGGTAAATAGTGTCCTTTTAATTTTGGTTCTCCTGTATTGTCATGACCTTGTATGAACTTGCAACATGATACGAAGTATGTTTCAGTAATAACCAAATCTGTCTTTATGCTTGTAGTTTGTACATTCATTGAGCCTTAGTCATGGGATCTTTAATGTTTTGAATTTAAGTCTCTGATGATGAAATGTTTTGTACTTCTATAAATTCAACCTTGGTGCTTAGTCATGCAATGGTTTAAGGCACTGCTAGTTTTAATTCAACCGTGTTGGTTAATTTTACTAATTCTAATTTTTCATGAAAAATTTCTGAGAGATGTGTTTGTATTTTCAGAATTTAGATGCTTCAGAAGAATCCCACAATATTTTTGAACTGATCAAAATCATGCGATCCCTGAATGCTCTGAGAGATATAATTGTAAAAGGTCTTGAGAGTGGTCTTAGGAATGATGCTCCTGATGCTGCAATAGCTATGCGTCAAAAGGTGAGCTCACGCTTAGCAATCATTTAGAAAGAGCTCCAAATTAGCAATTAGTAGCTGGAGTTTGATGGTTCTACTCTTGATGATTCCTTTTTAATTTTTTTGCTGTCTCCTTTGCATGCGTGTCTGGGGATGGTTGGGATTCTTTACAGTGGCGCCTATGTGAGATTGGTCTTGAGGACTATTTGTTTGTTCTTCTGAGCAGGTACAATACTTTATCTTAGTTTACTTAAGATGCCTTTTGCTTCTTCCTAGACATGATGTCAGAAATCTTTTTGTCAGTTTTCTCACATATAACTGGAATATTTTGATAAATTGCTTTTGCAAAAAATCGCTTGGCCTGTTTGGCGCCCTCCAACTCATACATTAACTGGCATTTCACACCTTTTGGCGCTGCAAAAAAGGATTTCATAATCTATAACAAATTGCCTTGAAGAATCTGCAGAAAATAATTCTGTTGTGCCTTGGGAGACCCAGCACGGCCAGATTTTTTTTCTTGATACCAATGACAAAAGGAAAAAGCTGTTTGTAAATCAAGCCTGCAATCAGCATGACCATAATATTTTCTGATGTGACATTATGATGTCTTATCGGGAGAAAAGAGCTGTTTTTAAGTGATTAAACTCAAGCATGTGATACACTTTGAGCTGCAAAAGAAAACACTGGTCGTGGTTCAAATGACCTAATTTACTGATGAATAGATATACTTAACTTTCTTCCATTTTCTGTTGATTTATCTTATCAAAATTTGATTTTCTTCTGTTTGGAATTCATGCATGTGTTGGATGTTATTGGTTCACATAGGTTTCTCAATGCACTTGAAGCTGCGGGAGGGGCTAAATGGCTTGCAGACAATGTGGAGTCAAAGAATATAAGCTCTTGGGATGACCCTCTTGGTGCCCTGATTGTTGGTGTTCGTCAGCTCGGTTTATCTGGTTGGAGACCAGAAGAATGTGCAGCTATTGGAACTGAGCTCCTTGCTTGGCAAGAGAAAGGTCTCTTTGAAAAGGAAGGTACTTGTCAATTTGCTTCTTCCAGTGCTGGAAAAGTTTCATGTCCAGTGAACATGCTAGTTAATTTTATTTTCTTGGTTCCTTCTATTACTATAAAGGAAGTGAAGATGGCAAGATAATTTGGGCGCTAAGGCTCAAAGCAACTCTTGATAGAGCAAGAAGGCTCACCGAGGACTATTCTGAAGCACTTCTTCAAATATTTCCACAAAGAGTGCAGGTATAAGTTTAAATTTTCTCCTTTTCTTTCTTTCTTTGTTATAATTTTTTTCTTGTTAGAACCACTTTTATATCAGATGCTTGATATTCCTGGTTTCTTAGTGGATTGACACCTCTATCTCTCTTCATCCCATTTTATTTTTCGGTTTTTTCTTTCAAATATTCAATGAAATATCATGTATCACTTTGATGTAAATACACATTTTCAAAATTACCCTTGCATTGGAAAACATATTAAACTTTATATTTTGAGAATTGGTATTTTTGGTAGTGGAAATGAATAGGGATAATGTTGGAAAATCAATTACTACCTTTTAAATTTCTTAGAAGGTGGATGAATTACTTTGACACATCTCAAAAGGAAAATATGAGTAAATAAATTGGAAAGGGTTTTTCTTTTTACCTGCTGGGGCTCGTGAACTCTTTGTCACAATTTGCAGAGCTAGATTTGCTGAAAACAATCTTAATAAATCATATCTCCACAATGCTAAAAATTATTTCGTGGTTTCTATCTGTGAACTACTGGAAAAGCATTAGAGTTATAAATAGACTTTGAATTGTGGCTAAAATTGTACCCTGACCCTTGCAGATACTAGGAAAAGCACTTGGAATTCCTGAAAACAGTGTAAGGACGTACACTGAAGCTGAGATTCGTGCCGGGTATGTAGACAGTGTTTGTAATCATAAAAAATATGATCTTCAAAGGCTCACACAATCTATGGTGATCCTCTGTGCTACTGATTGCAAAATCTCTTGAATATCTTCCTGCTAATAGAAATACTGTAACATTCTAACTGGAAAATTTCATGTGTAGGGTAATTTTTCAGGTTTCAAAACTTTGTACCCTGCTTTTGAAGGCAGTTAGAAGTACCCTTGGTTCTCATGGCTGGGATATCCTGTTCCTGGATCAGCTATCGGCACATTAGTACAGGTACCCTCGATCAGTTTTAGCTTCAATTTCCTTTAACTAGAAGGGAATCAAATTATATAATAACATTAGTAATTATGTGCAGATTTCTAACTTTATCATTCTTGCTTAAAATTAAAAATTTATTTTTAAGAGATGCTGTGATGAAGTTTAGCCAGCTGATAAGTGGTCTTGTTCTGTGCTCAATATAGAGCCACGTTGCATGTAGACCTTAGTTTTTTGTGTCACTTTTCTTCCATTTTCCTGGAAGAAGAAATAAAAGAGGAGAAGGAGAAAAGTGAATAAGGTAGTTCTGAGGCATTAGCCTATGATATACTCATCTGAATGACAAGAAGTTAGATAAAAGCCCAGAATGACCATGTACAATGATTTTGTGCACTGCTGATTGAAGCCAGAGCTACCAGTTTATGGTGCTTGTGGATGGAAAGCACTTCAGAATTTCAAGTGTCTTGGACAAATGAGATAACTTTTGTGGTATATGATAGTTTCCTGACCTTTTTACTTGTACCCTGCATGGCTCTTTTGGGGGATGTGGTGATATTCCTGGCCTTCTGATATGCCTTTCCCTTTAGTTATTATTATTTTTTTCCAGGGTGGAGAATGCATCATTCTCCTTGTTGTTACTTGCTTTTCCTTTCAAATAAAATCTTCTTTTTTGTTATAAAGGACAATTAACTGAAATTCATTAAGTTGGTTGAAATTGTGATTCCAACCAAGTAAATTTCAGCCTAATCAATGATGCAGCTGCATGAGATAACTGGATCAGTTTTCATATCCGTGCTCGGAGAACGATTCCTTTGAGGCCATACCCTTCTATGTTTGTGCAAGGATTCTTTAATGCAGGGGCTAATTGGAATAGGTGTTGTTCATTTTTATCCTTTGAAAATAAACTTTAGTGTGTCCTTTCTTGTTGGCCAATTGGAATTACAATGGCCCTTGGATTTCATGGATTCCCGGTGGTCTTAAAGTTGGTAAACATCATAGTTCCCAAGAAATGCATGAAATTGTATATGGTCTCTCAGATCAGGGTCAGATACTTCAATTGCAATAAGCTTCTACTTTTAGATGCTCTCATTGATGTTGAATATCTACACCCAGATTTATGCATTACATCTTTACAAAATCATTGGTCAGTATGACATTCATTTGCTGTGATGTAGGTTGAGAGCATTGTGCCTGGATCGTTGCCATCGACTATAGAGGGACCTATTGTTCTTGTGGTGAACAAAGCTGATGGAGATGAAGAGGTTTAGATGTCTTTCATCTTGATATATTTTTGTCTTGTTTGCCATTGAACATTCGTTATATGCAGCATAGTACACATGAACTTTCAGAGTTATTATATAAGTATACCTTGCAGGTAACAGCTGCTGGTAGTAACATAGTGGGAGTTGTACTTCTGCAAGAGCTGCCTCATTTATCCCATCTTGGTGTTAGGGCCCGGCAAGCAAGTTCCTTCTCTAAATTCTAAATATCTCAAGTAATTCCATATTGTTGAAATATTAATGAATAAAGGTGAACTCAATTGAATTGGTTTTCTGCAGGAGAGGGTTGTCTTTGTGACATGTGAAGATGATGATGAAGTTGCTGATATGCAAAAGCTTACTGGAAAATATGTGAGGTTATTTGTCTGTACACCTCTGATCCATAATCAATTCTTGTGTCTTCATTATGTTTTTGAAATTGATGATTAGGATCACACATGCAGCATTTGGTTGTGTTTGATTTTTAACGTCTGTGGTTTGCAGGTTGGAAGCTTCCTTGACTGGTGTAAATCTGACTCTCTCTTCGTCAAATGATAATGTTGCAGAAGATCTTTCACGCGATGATTCATCTACAGTTGAACCTCCTGGATCTCGCGATCCATCCTGGTCTGCTGTTAGAACTCACTCCAGTCAGGTACAGTAACTTAACTATTACCCATCATTGTAATACTCAACCACCCTTTGATCATAGTAGACGTGGTTTATCTAAATTGACAAAAGTTTAATTTTATTAAGGGTGTTTCCGCTGGAGGTGTTATTCTACTCGCAGATGCAGATGCACAAACATCGGGCGCCAAGGCTGCTGCTTGTGGTCGCTTAGCTTCTTTGGCTGCAGTTTCGAGAAAGGGTAATATGGGTTGTCTGTTAAGATGGTTTACCTTCAAAAAATGAAATCTATGTTTCACCTTTTGCTAAGTTTATTTGAAGGGGTGTACAATTAATTACCATCTTTTTTTTATTATTGATTTTAATTTGTGGACAACATTGGCTTCTTTATTTTCTTTATTAACCATTCACATATGTTTTGTACAGCTGCATTAGGCTCTGGGATTTTAGAATGTCAGAAATCGCCTTGGGAAATTCTGTCTTTTGTTGGGGTTAACAACATTACTATAGAATCAAAACGAATGGCTCTAGGAATCACTCTAATAGGAATTGGAGTTTCTCCCTAAGTACCAAAACACAATAAAAAATCTTAAGGAAAAATTGAATATGTATACTTGTTCCTTTTCTTTCTTGTTTTTTTTTCTGAATTAAAAAGTCCTAGAATGCATGTTTTACTCTTTCTGCATCAACTGGATCCACAAAAAAAAAAAAAAAAGGAATATTTGAATACAACATTGACTTTTTGGATTATGATTGAGCAGCATTGGAGAGTATAAGATGGATTAAAAATTGGAACATGCTCATGAATTAGAGGACTTGAAATAGTTATTGGACGGCCTCCTTTCTTGCATGCTCTATTGAAGTTTTGCCCTTCTGCTGTATTGAAGCTGACTTACTTCTTGTGAATTTGCTTTTTAAATGGCAGTTTCTAGTGACCAGGGGGTGCCAGCTTCATTTCAAGTTCCTAAGGGCGTGGTTATACCTTTTGGTTCTATGGAATTGGCACTCGAGCGTAGCAAATCTATGGAAACATTCATGTCATTTCTAGAAGAGATAGAGACAGCTAGGCTGGATGGGGGCGAACTTGACAAACTATGCTTTAAACTTCAGGAATTGATCTCTTCCTTGCAGCTGCCAAAAGACATTGTCGATGGAATAGGTCAAATGTTTCCAGACAACACAAGACTAATTGTACGTTCAAGTGCCAATGTCGAGGACTTGGCTGGAATGTCAGCTGCTGGACTTTACGAATCAATCCCTAATGTTAGCCCATCAAATCCAATTGTATTCGCAAATGCTGTTAGCCAAGTATGGGCTTCACTGTACACACGGAGAGCAGTTCTAAGTCGTCGAGCTGCTGGTGTGCCTCAGAAAAATGCCGCAATGGCAGTTCTGGTGCAAGAAATGCTTTCACCAGAGCTCTCATTTGTTCTTCACACACTCAGCCCAACTGACCGTGATCAGAATTCTGTTGAGGCAGAGATTGCCCCTGGACTGGGTGAGACCCTAGCTTCTGGCACCAGGGGTACTCCATGGCGTCTTTCATGTGGGAAGTTTGATGGGCTTGTGAGAACACTTGCATTTGCAAATTTCAGTGAGGAGATGCTGGTATCTGGTGCGGGTCCTGCTGATGGTGATGTAAGTCGTTTGACTGTAGACTACAGCAAGAAACCACTAACAATTGATCCAATATTCCGTCACCAGCTGGGTCAGCGTCTCTGTTCAATTGGCTTTTTCCTCGAAAGGAAGTTTGGCTGCCCACAAGATGTGGAAGGATGTGTGGTTGGAAAAGATATCTTTGTCGTCCAGACTCGCCCGCAACCTCAGTAAAAGCTCCTCTTATTCTGTATTAAAAGTGAATGGTTGCTATGCAACTGTGTGCTTAGTCGCTTTGGCAACAGTGAGCAATGGCTTTTGCAAGGCTTCACCATGCACGATCACAAGGTCATTGGGAGATAGCTTAGCACTATTTGCTGGAAGGTAAGGGTTATCTACTGTATATTGTCCAATAATATAATATTGTATCATGAATGCTGCATAAATTAATGCCGCTTCTAGGACTGTTTTTTCAGGCTCCTGTTTTGCTACTATCTGTGAGTCAATTACAATAATGTGCAGGGTCATCATATATTTCATCCTTCTGATCAACTTTTTTCTATTTCTTCATCTACCATGCTCATCCTACTTGACTGAAAAAATAGTAGACAAACCGTAGCAACAAAATGTCAAAAGTAAAGGACAACATATAGGATTAAGCCATAATTTGCTTTTCATGAGCTAATCTGGGAAGGTCGAAAAAGGGAAGCATGTAAAGGGGATGTAGTTTATTTCTCACTTAGAATTTGGATGTGGAATTGAGACTTGATATGTGTTTGTCTAACAGTCAACGGGTCCATTTATGAATTTTGTGAAGCATTATTTAAATGTTGATTTTACAAGTTCAATTTTACTACTGCTCAATGTGTGCTAGTACCCAGGCATTTGGACCAGTTAACCCTTGAATTAGTGGCTAAATTGTGGGAAAATGAACTCTTGTGGTTCTATTTAATGAATTTTGGCTAAATGCTAAGGTAACCCTCCTCCCTTCCTGTTTTTGCGAAATCCATATTTTGCTGGTAGCTCCATTTGATCATCAGCTAAATGGAGTGCTTTCCTTAAGTATGGAAGAGACAAACAGATCCTTAATCTTGAGTTTTTATACTATATTGCTATGTCATGCCTAGTTCCAAACAATTTTAAAAATTAGCTATATATATATAATTAACGGGTCTAACTTGTTATAATTGGATGCTCTATTAAAGTTTTGAGATATCTTTCGAGGGATACTCGCCACATTAAAGAATTAATCTGACCATGGCAAACAATTTCAATTCTTAATATTTTCCAATATTGGAGGTCTGAACTATTATATAAAGTGTAATTTCTCAAACAAAAAACCAAAGAGCAAAATGATACCGTGCTTAAATGTCGTGAAAGTGAGGGTAATATTCCTCCTTTTACTTGCAATTGAAATTCAAAACCTAATAACACCAAAATTTTGTTGGTGGCTATGAAATCTAAATGGAATAAACTTTTTTTTTCAAATAATAAAAGTGTTGCTGACTGTAATCTACAATGCACCAAGTCTCGGTTCATTCGATACTTGTAGTAATGTTTACTTTTTAAAATATTTTTTTGTTTATAAATATATTAAAATAATATTTTTTATTATTTTTTAAAATTTAATTTTTAATATCAACTCATCAAAATAATTTAAAATCATTAAAAAAAATAATTTGAAGTAAAGAAAAAAAATTAATTCTTTTAAAAATACTTTTAAAACATAAAATTAAACAAATATTCTAACAAAAGCAAAAGAAAAGCGACAATTAGAGGTAAAAGAGACCTCTAGTTTGGAAAATCAGTGTTAATAGACAAGGAAGTATTTTAAAGTGCAAGCAAAATGATTCCTTACATATGATTAGAGAATTTTTGTTCCTTCAAAAAAAACCCAAAAACAATAATATAAACTCACAGTTTGATCACTTTGGATTTGATTAAAGAGGAGATTTCCAGAAAGCCATGATTATGGGAAACAGATGATAGCCAGCCGCTACGTGGATAACAAGAAGTTCAGTCAGTAGTCATTCAAACCCACCAACCTCCACAAGGAGAAATTGCTTGTGAAATTCTTTCCTTTCTTTTCTTTCACAGCCCTGTTAAAGTTTTATCTAGTATTTTTTAAAATTTAATTTTATATTTAAATTGAAAAGGATATATAGAAACGTTATTTTCAGCTAAAAAATAAATACATACACTCACTATCAAAATTAAAGAAAAATGTCAAGTTCATTGGGAAAATTGATAAGAGGATAAAAAGGAGCAAACAGCAAGGACTGGGGAAGATGAGAGTTGCTGGCTAACTTTGCCCCACCTGCCTCCACTTTAGTGGTTCCTCTTTCAGCTTTATATATCCCATCCATCCTTTCCTTTGCCTTTCAGGTCCCGTGTCATGTGTCACCACCACTTCACATCCTCCGAAATCCCACCGCTAAACAAGCCGTAAATCCCATCTCAACCTCCATTGTATTATAAAAGAAAACATTCAGATGATTAGATAGATACGTACCTGCATTTGTTTCCTCGGCATTAGGTGGTGAAATCCTTGGTGGAAAAGGAAAATGTCAGCTGCTGTGAGGACTCGCTCTGCATCCCAAGAAGTTTCTTTCAGTAATGAGATGGAGAATCTAGGACTAAATGACCACAACATCAAGGCTGCTGCTGCAGCAGCAGCAGCTGAAGAAGAAGCAGAGAAGGGCCATGAAGAAGATGATTCTGTTGATGATATTGAAGAAGATGGTTCCAAGCTCCAGTCTGATCATAAGGAATTGGATCTTGGGCCTCAAGTTTCCCTGAAGGAGCAGCTTGAAAAAGATAAGGCACGATATCTTTCTTTAAATATTTGGAGCAAACGCTATAAATACTTGAAAATCTTAGATTATGATCATACACCAACAATTTCTCTGCAGGATGATGACAGCTTAAGGAGATGGAAGGAACAGCTACTTGGGAGTGTTGATATGTCTGCTGTAGGAGGTATTAATCTTGCCCCATTTATTTTTCTTAATATTTTTGGGTCTATAAAGTAAAGAAACCAAATTCTCCATCCTTGTAATTTTCAGGACACAAATCTTTCTTTCCGCCATTACCTCATGAATTTTCAGTAACCATCCCTTCATAGTACAAATTTGTAACGACAGAGCAGCCAACTTGTAAACATTTAATAATTAAGACTTTAATTCATCTCAATCTAAAATATTAAATAAAATTTCAAGATATTATTTATATTATTCTCTAACACAACATAAAAAAACAAGATAATTAGATAAGCAGCTTAAGCACCAGCTTAAGCACCGAGTCATTTCATTAGAATCTTGAAATCTAGCGAAGCAGAAGCCTTTAATCTTCTCTTGGTGGATTTATCAGAAAGCAAAGAACCAGAAGTGAAGATATTAAGTCTTTCAATCTTATGCCCGGGCCGTCCAGATCTTGTATTGCCATTTCCATTCAATAGTAATTCAAAGAGCAGTAGCCTCTTCACCCTCAAGGAAGGAAGCCTGTACCACCTCAAGTTATGCTTCACTGTCTCCGACAACCTCGTATCTGGTCTTAAGTACACCAATACTGTCTGGAAGACAGGCGTGAGAGGTGAGTTAGATAACCATGCCATAGCACACACATATATCAGTAATTAGTCTCAGAGGTTCTTCTGGCATGCAGTGGACCGTACAAAGGTGATGCTTGGTACCTTTAGCCCACAAAAGGAGCCCTACAGATATGAACTAGAAGAAGAAACTACCCCTTCAGGCATTTTTGCCAGGGGTTCTTATTCTGCTAGAACCAAGGTGATTAATAATAATTATTAGTATATAATTGACTGCTTAATTACACAGATTGCTTCAAAAATTAAAGATTTTGATTGACAAAGTTGGTTTCTTCTACTTCTTTTGGCTTCAGATCGTGGATGATGATGGGAAATGCTATTTGGATGTCAGCTACTGCTTTGAAATCCAGAAACGCTGGCCTTCGAGCTAGGTTTAGAAGATTTTGCGCATCCATCACTATGCATTGGCTCCGTTGCTTAATTGCCACTAGTACTCGATTGATCGTGCATGCAACCCAATATTTTAGTTAGTGATATTTTGTTGCTTTGGTATGTTAGTTGTTGTAATATCTGATTAAAATCATCAGACAATGAGTTGTAACTCAATTGTTATCAATTCTTTTCTTATTTTTTAAGAAATTTTAAGACGGGTTTAATAAGTTATCTGGATGACCGAGATAAAACCGCTTTTTTATTATAAAAAAATACAAGTTAAAAATCTCTTCCCACCCCATATAATTAGAAATGCGAAATCAAGCTTCTTTTTCTTTTTCATTTGTTGATCTCTCCTTCTTTCTTTATATAATGATCATTGCTTCATTTAGGTGCATAGCCTTAAGATTCCTCTAAACATTGCTTTTTTATGCCGTATTAAAAATATATTTCACTTAAAAAATATTAAATTGATATTTTTTAGCATCTTTTAATGCGTTAATATAAAAAATTAAAAAAAAACTATTTTAATATAATTTTATCAAGAAAAAAATATTTTTAAAAAACATTATTTACCATAATATCAAATAGACAAACGTGATCTAATATTATATCTAGTGGTAATTATTGATTCCCCTTCATTGCACATATCTCCAAGATTTGATATATATATATATATATATATATGTGTGGCCTGGAGGGGTGAAATTAAATTAAAGATGAGAAGAAAGTGGACCACATCAGGTGCATGTGACATGATTAATGGATCCAACTCTTGCTGGGAGAGTTTCTTTTGCTTCCAAGTTGATGAAAAGCATGCTGCCAAAGCTTAGGTCAATTTCTTGGTGGTCCAATGCTTTATATATATAACATATATATGATGATCGCATGTTGGATGGATAAAACAAAGAAATAAGATTGAGAAAAGGAGTCAATTAAAGAGGCTACCATGCATGATTATATTTGTTATGTATTCAATGGATTATTTGTGAAGATAAAGGCTGCATGTGATAGAAAGAGACTTTCTTGTCTTAATGATTTTTTATTTCCCAACCCTATTCTTGATAATAGGTTTATTACCTATTAAAGTTATTAAATCTAGCCCAGCTTGATTCATAATCAAGTTCAAGATTCAATCAGAAATTGAATAGATTAATTCAATTAAAAAAAGAATTTAAAACAATATTTTAAAAATCAAACCAAGTTTTAATTAGATTAATTGGATCGCAAGATGATTCGCTAAGTCATTTGAGTTTTACCGAATCAACTCTCATCAAGTTTTGTTATAAGTATAGGTTTGTTATTATGGTAATTTCTGTTTTTCAAATTGTTTTTTAATTCAAAATAACATCAAATTAATGGTTTTGATGTACTAATATAAAATATAAAAATAAAATTTGAAAAAAGCATCATCTTAATACGTTTTAATTAAAAAACACTTCACGTCGTAGTACTAAAACTAGATTTCAAATCAACCTGTGAGTGTGGACGGGTTTAATAACACAGCTACACACCCCATTCTTTGTGGATTATCCAAAAAAGGACACGGCTATTCATTTTTTGAAAGGGATGATCAAACCAGGCGGGACAAAATTAAGAAAGTTAGCTCGTAGAAAATGCTGTGTCAACAGATGCCCTAACTGATTACGAATTGTTGAACAATCCAATTTCAGAGCTAACATTGCCTTGGAAGCTCCATTTAGCAGTTGTTGTCGAGCCTCGGCAATGATTGTGGTGGTTAAGAGACAGACTTAAGCTCTCGGTGTTCATAGCTGTGGGGATATCCACAATCATTCGGGCACTAAAAACTTGGCTTTAATTGATTATCTCCTAATTAGCTTCCTCGACTTCATTTCTTTGCTTTGGCTGCCATTTTGGATTTTTCCTAGATTTATGACAATATTTTCCACACTTTATTGTGTTATTGTCACCATATGATAAGTGATATATATTGTTCACAACAAGAAAGAAATTGGAATCCTAGATATAAAACTCGAACAAAACGGTTCAACTTAGGATTCCAGGTATGGACCAATATAAATTTTAAAAAATAAAATAAAAATTAATTTGATTTGACCTAATTAAATATACAGGTTAACAAGTGACTAAATTAACTCAGGTTGATTTTTCTAGCTCATGCCCCTAGTCTTGTCTTATATTGAATTCTAAAACTATCATTGAAAGATTGCAAAAGTTATTATTAGAGTTATTTTGATCTCAAAGTAGAGGGAAAATCTTTCAATGATTCTTTTTCCTGCCAATTAGTTTTCTTCTTAAAAAAGGATTTAGATTTTAGTTTTAGAGATATATTAAATTATTGGTATGTCCTACATCGTGAGTTGGATTGAAAAAAAAATAATGTAAAAGAGAAAATATTCAAGAATTACTAACATGTTTTATTATTTTATAATAGAAAATATTTTAATTTATTGGATTGATTTTATATACCATAATCGACTTGAAAAGTCTAAAAACAAATAACTCTAGTTAACTCATTAAATATATAACTCAAGTCATGAGACTATATAACCTAATAAAAACTAAACCGAAATAAATCATAAAGCTTAATTCATTATTAACCAAATATTTTTATAAAATAAAATAAATACAAATTAATAATCAATAAACTTAATATTAAAAAATAAAATTTAATAAACAAAAACTAAATTAAAAAAAAAACAATGAATTCCGGTACTCAATTACTGTTTCAAAGAGTAGAATTTCTCCACTACAAGACTTTTTGAGGGCTTATTTTTCTCATAGAAAACGTAGTTTGTGCCTTAAGATTTTTTCTCCATAAATAAATAACTTTTCTCGAGTTAGATTTACTCGAGTCGTAAATGCTTTATGACGCATTTGGGCATGCCCTCCATTCTCATGCTTCCACTTTCTTCATGCACACTTTCCATTTATAAACCCTAGCAAGGAAGACGTGACACCAACATGCATATGCATTCCCTCTATGAACCAATTCGTTAAACTTTTTTTATTATTTATTTACATTATAGACACTCATTACCCTAGTTGAAATCTTCTTGAACCGCGAAGAAAACAGAAAGCTCCATTAACATAGACAACCAAATGTACAGCACGAATTCTAGCAAGTAAATTTATTGTCTCTCTCTGTACAAACCATGGCAAAACTCTTGGGCACATAAAACCAATTTGCTAGGAAAGGATTTTTAGATAACTAAATCAATCATCAAAACAAAATCCACTCTATGCACAGTGAAATCCATAGTCCAACAAAGCAAACTTCACATGCAAACCAATCTTACCACCATCTGTGACTAGCTTAGCAGCAGTAACCAGCCAGTGTCCTGGAGCATCATGTGGACCCTTCACAACCTCAGCCACATCCACATATTGAAGCAGCTTTTTAGATCGAATTGGAACAGGAGGACCATCGGGGTACACACCAGAGTTAATTGCGGCAGGACCTTGCTTGTCAGGAGCAGTGGTTGTTCGCTGAGTAAATGTGAATGTTGTGCTGAGATTTGTCAGAAAACTTGATTTTTGAGATGCTTCTGGAGCAGCAGCCCACGCAGTCTTCCGAATGGTACAGTTGGGTATATGCGTAAAAAGAAGACGGAGGTGAAGTACTGTCTTAGGCCACCGCCCTTTGCAAAGGAGCTGCACGCCGGTTACAATAAACACGCCACTTGTATCTCCCTGCAACCAGCTGGGATCGTGCTTAACAACAGACGTGCACACCTTTGAGTATCTGCTCCATCTAATTGGTTCCAAAAACTGGTCATTAGATCTATAATCATCAGAGCCTCGCCATTGACATGGCATGCATGTGATGGGGTTGGCTGATGGGAAGGTCATGACATTTGGAAGGCTTGAGAGATGTTGTAGATGTAGTGCTAATCGATTGCATTTCTTCCCTTCCAAGTACAAACGTAGGCCAACCACAGGTTTTTTATCACTTGAAACCTGAAATGATGTGTAAAATAGAGAAATTTAGGATGGTAATTGATATTTCCATTTATTTTGCTAAATTTGAAATTTGAAATGTGATGATTGATTTCTCCAATTTATATGCTAAACTGATACAAACAAAATTCATCTGCAATAATTATGGAAAATATTTGGATTAGATTTGAAATATCCAAATGATATGAATCCTCATTAGATATTAATAAGCAGCACTGCTGGAGCAGCTCAAGTCCTAACATTTGCAAAATGAGCATGCAATTCTTTTGCTTAAAAGCAAAACTTTCCACACTAAACATTAATGAAAACTTTATTCAAAAAAAGTAATTATGCCTTTTGATCACTTCCTTTATTAGCATTAAAAAATATAAAAACCCCAAAACTCGGACGACAAATAAAAATACTATAGAAGAACAGACCATATTTCTCACAACTTATATAGGATCACTCAACACCGCATCTGACCTGCACACCACAACCATAGATCTTGCATGCAAGATGACGACGACAACAACAACAAGAAGAAAACAAAGTGCAACAGTATACTAGCATCCAGTGCAAGAACTTAAGTTGCTAGATGGAGGGGCCAAACACCATAACAAGGTCACACGGAAACCTAAGCATTAGTGAACATTAAATTACATGACACAATACAAAGATATCATGCTAAATATATATAGTGAAGTAAAATCAGAGGTAACACAACCGACTACTATATAGAGAATAATCCTTTTTTCCACTTTTATAGTACCTGGCTAGGGCTGACATAGATCCTATGTCCCAAAAAGCTGAACTGCAAGGAAGGGTAAGAAGTTCTCTTCCTTTGATGCCTTAAAGGCAGCTCGCAAAACATAGGTGCCCATTGCTTTGGAACTTGAAATTCCAAGAAGCATTGTAAATCATCTGGAGCAGGCTTGTCTGAACACACAGATAACAAATCCATGAGAGATCATTTTCAGTTTATGAACACATGTGATCCAATATGTGCAAGGAAATGGCAACTAAATCAAGAAGTTAAAACCTGTAGAGCTAGGATTGTATGATACAGAATAAAAAAAAGAAAACGAAAAAAATATATAAGGGGTGAGAGAGATAAAACACAATAGCTGTACATACAAAACATATTAAAGGATTCTAGCTAGTTTAACATGTAATTCACTTGTGTCACGTGTTGCACAAAGTGACCTTGGTTCAAGACTGCTCAAACCAAAGATGGAGGCTTATGGAAAGGGGAGGGTGATCGCCTGCTATGCAGCTCAATCTTATTGGACCTAAAAGAAAAGAAAAGAAACATGCATGGTCTGGTCTGTACCCACTGACCTTAGAAAATAATAAAACAAAACAAGGGACCACATAGAGAGAGCTTCAGCTTCAAAATTCTAACCCTGCTCTAATTACCATGAAAACAACTCAAAAGATCATGACCTATATAACCAGCAATTCCTCTTACGGATTGAGATTTGGGTATCTAAGGTTTTATGTAGTTTCACCATTTCACCCACAAGGCATTTGCTGAATGTTGGATGCCTTCACAGCACATTGAAAACCGAAAAGAAGCAGGAATTCATGGTCACAATACAGTTGACACTAGTTAGTTAAGGCATCCTCTTTATTACGAAAATCCAATCAAGGTATCACAATCTTGTTATAATCTCTGCAATGCTAGCCTTGTACTTTTTCATAACCATCAATGGAATTCATAGTAGTTTCATTTTGAATGATATTTGTGTGACTGCCAAGGCTCTCATACATAGGCTAGTAAACCCGCATATATTATAATTGCTCTTTCCCCATGTTTGGTCTTAGGAGCACTTACAACGTAGATACAAGTTGATTGCATGACTAAGATAACCACTTCCAGGAATCCCAGTAAGAAGAGATGTTATCGGTACAAATTTGAATAGAATTGCTTCAGGTTTAGCTGGTACTGTCTGGAGCCAATTGGAGTGACTGTTTGAGAACACATCTCCTCCTCTTTTTGAACAAATGATGGTGAGGCCCTGTCCAACTTAAAAATGAGATTTCAGGAAAAGAAATTATGTTTGTTACTCAGGAGATTCATAGTACATCTTGTTCGACTTACATCCTTGCTTGAGGTTTCTGTAATGCTAGTCAGCTGCATGGTGTTTGACTGCAAAATACGATTGAAGACCTCGGGAACCTATATCAAACCATGACATTCAGAAATTTATATATAAAACATCAAGAAATGAAATTCTAGTATGTAGAAGAACAACAGATACTTGTTTTCCATCTCTTGCACTCCTCTGTAGAAGGGACGGACTTCTTCTGTCTGAAAACAGATAGTCTCCAAGATCTTCCAAGTGCTTTCTCACCTCAGCAGGGGGGATTGGTGAGGAAGGTTTTTGTTTAACACAAATTAAGTCTTGACCCCCAACAGCCATCCCTATTACTATGTGCGTGCCATATGTATGGATGAACCTGCCTAATAAAATTAATAAGCATCCATGTGCCAGAATAACACAAATCAAGTAGGAGTCTGGATTGCATCAGATCAACAAAAAATATTTTCACAGGCCATATCATGGCTAAAAATCAAGAACCAAGGAATAAGGTATTTCAATAAGCCTAACAAGAAAAGGATACTCCCTCTGCCCCAAAGAGTTTGTCCACCTTTCCATTTTGTGATGTCCAAAAATTGTTGTCTGTGATAAAAAAGTTCATAACTGTTTGATTTTCCTGTTACATCCCAATTAAAATTCACTTTAGTTCTTTAAATCCAACTACTTTCTCCCTCGTTAACTTAAATTTAAAAACAAATCTTCAATTTTTGTATTCTTGAAACATAATTGTGGTGACTTAAAGAGTAAATGTCTCAATTTTTTAATTAAAATTTTAAGGCTTCATTATGATCTTTATATATGTATATTGTGAGTTATTAAAAAAAATTAGTGTGCGTGATATAAAAAAAAAATATTGTGGTATACATCATAAGGAAAAAAATAGCAATTAATTGCTCTCTTAATTTGTGTGAAAAGTCAAAGAGGACTAAAACAATGGGACATGGTGAGTATATGAAGGAAAGGTATGATAGACATCACAAAATACTTTCTGAATTTCTTCTTCTTTAATTACTTGCATTAAAGAGCATTAGTTTTTACTATTGCACGCACTCACAAGAGAGGGACACAAAGTCATATTTGCTTAGTAGCCTAGAATTTGTGGCGAACAATTGTTTGTTTTCAATACTGAATCATGGATGATTACCAGTAGGATGGAGAATTAATGATCTTTTTTTGGGTTTGGAAGGATTGCCAACCTAGGTAACATATGCTATTTATGCAATTATTTTTTGTCATGAAGAAAAATGACAAGATACTCAAGGATTGTATTCTTGCTTCTTTTTGGTGTAGAGGATTAATCAGCATTGGTTTGTGTTTGACCATAAACCATCAGTCAAGAACTTCAAAGCTGGTGGAGAGATGAGAAGAGTAGGGTATTAAAAAATTACAAACTATGAAACTCGGTGGGATTGGAGTGCTTTTTTTTTTTTCTTATGTTCCTTTTCATTTTCTTTCACTTCTTGAAGGATGTCTTATTCTCCAAATATTATTTGTATATTCTTCCTCTTAATAAATTCCTTTCATTGAACAATTTTTTAGCCATCAGCTTTGCTCATTTTATCTTAACAATGCTAAATCAAAAATCAGCCTAAAATGCTTAACTGAAAGTCTTCGGATCCTAAAGTATCCATCCAAATTTATGGCTGGGGAAAAAATCTTATCCTCGATTTATCCAATAAAACTAGAGATTTAACACAATTACATGCTAAGGAATGGCCATTCTAGAGTCTAGGATCAGATATAACTATAAAAGCATCAGTTGAAGACAGCTGGAAATTTGAAGAACACAAGATTCCAAGAGCAGAAGAGGTAAACTTAAATTAGAAATATCATGTTCCAAGAGCAGAAGAGGTAAACTTAAATTAGAAATATCATGCATTACATTGTCCATGGATGATTAAGTCTTATTTTGGTATCTGTAAGCTTTTGCTTTTGATGTGGTTGCAGCTGTGAAAAAAATTTAATGTGTTTGGTAAAAAAACTGTTAGAATGATAAAAGTAGACAATCATGACTCAAGTCAAAATGGATGAAAAAATCAAATGATTATATTTATCTGTCTTATGTATTCAACAAAAGCTTCAACATGAGGCTGATTGTATAGGGATTTCTATATAAAGAGTTTGTACAGCTAAGACTTTTGGTATTGTATAATATTTGTAATGATCATGTTTGACTGCTATGTGAGACTTCTCTAGCTGATGGTGTTACTCACATTAGAAAACATGGTGGGAAAATCTGGTGTGTTTACCAAACACTTCTAATAGTGAGGTTGAGGCCAAAAGCAGCCTCTATCGCACTACCAAACAGGCAATAACTGAATAGTGGTGGTGATGCAGTGACAACGTCATGGTTAGGGAAAGCATTGCGCTTTATGAGAATCTAAGGCCAAAGTTAAGGACCCTAGCATGAAGCATAAATCTTTAGTTCTAAATATAAGTGCCCATGGTTGCTTTAAAAGTTTAGATGAGTTTTCATCTTATTGAGAAAGTTATATACATCCAAGTGATGAAGTAGACAATTTGAAATCTTCGTGGATGATGGCAATAATGATGAAAATCACTCCTAACAAAATTTTATCCATCACACATCTCACCAATGTTAGCTGAAAATCTTAATTTTATTCGTGCATTCCTTTTTAAAGTGGGGTTACAAACCTATATTTAGGAAAAGAAAGTAGGTGACCTAATAAGGAGGTGCTCCATAGGTGGAGCTAGCTGGCCAGTCAATTTCTTAAAGGTGAAGTAGTTGACTGGTCAACTTTACAAAATGACAATTTTACCTCCCTAAAAACAAAAATAAAAGAACTGTCCCTGGCAGTTGAAATCCCTAAAATACTAGCCAGCAAAATAATCCTATTTAGGCTAGTTCCAACTAGGAGTCTAGCCAAAAAGGCGTGCTTGTTGTAGAATTAGGTTTCTTGTATCTAAGAAAATCACAAAGATATATGCATGCAAACAGCTTCTGCATCACCGAGTCAAATAAATTTAAGGTGATGTGCCACAGCAATGAACAAATTCAACTAGTTTTGTCTTTTTGACACCTGCAATTTCAGGTGAGAATCACCTTGTTCCCCTTTGATCCACAGTAGTCCCTTCCATCTAAGTACGTCACTCATTCTATTGAGATTGACCTAACAACATCATCTGACTACCGCACAACTAATTTTGATGACGTCACATATTGCTTAAAATGAAATTTCCATCCATGAATAAGGGAAAAAATGTGAAAAATCAATATAATATCAAGTCTCATTAATTATATTAATTTTTCACCTTTTTATTTTATTTTTTCCCATTATTCTCTGCTGGAAATTACATTTTAAGCCAACAGGTGACGTGTCATCAAATAATTGGCTTTACATTAGTCAACAGACATCGTTAAGTCAATCTCAAAGGAATGTGTGACGGAGTTGGATGGAAGGACTAACGTGAACCGAATTGTTTAGGTAAAGGGTTTAGTTTGGACAGAATCTCGTAGAGTGGTTAAAACGAGCAATAACTAATAGTAAGAGGACACAAGGTGATTTTCACCCCTGTAATTTCTAGATTAATGTATGATTTGATGTTTTCTAGGCCTAGGTTTAATGTTGATGATTTTTAAAATTGGAGTCTCACTAAAGGCTATAACATTCTATTTCTAATTAGAGTTCTGATCTTTAAGTTCTGTTGCAGGCTATGCACCATGGGTTTAGTATTGTTTTTTCCTCTCTCTTCTTAATCCCCTACTTTCAATCTTCTTTATTCTCCCTTAATTGTATATTTTTCTTGTTCTTCTATAACACAAGGAATCCAAAATGTTGTCTAGCATATATTCTGAACGACCTTGGTTAATGTCAAAAAAATGATTTATTTTCATAAATACTGAAAAGCTACCTGGACAACAATGCAGGATCCCAACGAGGAGGCACAGACTTCTTTACTTCATCTTTCAGTGTTAATCGAGATACTGTCAGGTGCAAATAGTACAATGAGATGAAGTAGCCATCAAAAGCAAGAAACTTGGAGTCTGTAGTATCATGAAGCCAGTCTCCACTTAAATCAAAAATAGCATTATGATAGCCAGAAGGAACTTTTCCTTGAATTGAAGATTTATGATTAAGTAGCTCTGACATCTGCAAGGGAAGATGAAGACAAAAAGAAAGAAAACTTGAATACTGATCCAGGACATGATGCTTATTATGAATTACTTCATTTAGACTTGGATACAGATGTAAACAGAACAGCAAAAACATTTCAATGACATTCAGTATGAAAATATACTTTTTAAATTGCATGCAGAATCCAAAATGAATTGCATAAGTGAGGACAAGAATCAAGCATGATCAAATCAATAACCTTGCCTGTCACTTAAGTAATATGTAAGATTACATAGTTCCAAAGACGCGATTTAGTGAGAAATATGGTTCACAGGACTAGTCGTTGCAGACATGTAGGTATTAAGGGTACTGCTTATCCATAGATCTTACAAAAAGAAGGTGCTTATCAGAATTAAAAATAAACAAATAAATAAAGAAGTTTTACTTGCCACACTGCTAATCAGTTTGTTATATTACCCTCGATTGACCACCTTTGCATGATTCATGTAGCTTTTATCAACACTATTCCAGAATAATTCTTCTATGGAGCACTATAATCTGATATTAGGCTTAATCCTTTATAATACTCTGCTCTGTGAAATCTGGATTTTCCTTTTGTAAAGAACTTTTACATTTGAAAAGTTGCTGAGCTAGGCTCACCGGCACCTCATTGTGTCGGACAGCTTTGCTGAAGCTCTCAAATTTCATTTCACTACAAACTCATAACATAAGCTTTTCCAGGACATCATTTTCTTAACTACTACTTTTCTGACATCGACAAATACAGTTGCAAAATGTCCATCAGTCAAAAGAAACCCAAAGAGCTAGTATGGCATATAACCACTGACCTTCTGCTCTAACAGCAAAATTACCACCAAATACTTTTCTTGGGACCATTATTTTGTAAATCGAATAAGGCCTATCATCTAATCATCTCAAGGAAACTCTATCCAAACCGAACCTTTATGACAAGAAATTATGCTTATACCTACTAGCATCTCTAAATCTCCCATTTTAACTGTTTCTACAAGCATTAAGACTCCAAACCTAGTTCATAGATTCTTCATTTTAAAATACCAAATCATTCCAAGAGATCATCTATCCATAGAGTATGGATGGCGATGATGCCACTCCATGAGTTCATAATGGCACTCCACACTAGCTAGTTTCCCGGTACATCTTTTCATTGTAATGTGAAGTGCTTTAACAAACTCGTGGAGAAGCTTCATCATCACCCATAATCTATATTCCATCAAAATATCAGAGGTTCCAAATTCCAAACTTACTCATCCTTTCACTTCAGTAGATTAACTAAGTGGTTTTTACTTTCTTCAATCTCTGTTGCCCACTCCACTTCAGTTATTCATAAATTGAATCTTATTATGTTCGCACATCGCATGCCACCACCAACCCCACCAAAATTTGAGTGCTTTTAAAATTACTAAAGCCACTAGGCCCTCCAAACAATACCACCCTGTCGCTTTAGTGGGGAAGAAAAGGACCTCTAGCAGAAGTTACATCTAGTCTAGCATCAAGTGATAAAGAAGTTAGACCTCCAACATAACCCTCGCTTGCTCATCGAACTTAATAAATTGAATTCCAATACTAGCAAAAGATGACAGCTTTAGTCCAAGACTCCAAATCCCCTCAACAAAACAAACCCAGAATAGCAAAAGGCAAGCTTCATACTAGATGCCTAAAACACATAGCAAACACAGTTCAAACAATTATCACATAGAAAAACAGATCAGCCACTGCTACCCATGCAACAAAAACAACAGCAGGCTGGTTAGCCCAAAAAGATAAGAAAATTTATATAATTCACCATATATTAATTTACCGACAGAACAAAAAGAAAAAAAAATACAAAATCTGACCTGATTGAACTCAAGAACATCAGATTTGTATCGAGTCCTGTCACCTTTATCACATCTGATATCCTCAGAAACGTTAGAGATAGTAAGGCCACCAGGAAACACAACATCCCTTTTGTTAGTTTCATCCAAAAGCACCAATCTTTCATTATTACTACTCATTCCCTTAGCATATTTCAATCTGAAATCACTACTCAGATCAAAACCTTTTCCTAAAGCCTCTATTGCCCTCACTTCCACTGGCTTCTGTGTCCAGTACTCCATTTTTCGTATCCTTTTTGGGAAGCCAATTTCCCTTGAAAATGAAAACGTTACAGTCTTTTCGTCTTCGAGAAAAGGGCAGCTGATTTGGTACTCTATTATTGAAGAAGATGGACGGTCTCAATATTTGACTATATAGAATGCTTGAAGCTGTACGTAACTTGGATCTTTCTGCTTTGTTTCAAAACGCAAAGGACATCAAGGTAATCAAGAGAGTGGGTCCAGTTGGTGTTGACTGGTTAAAACTTAAAACCATATTTATCACAGTAAAAACAAAAAGTTAAAAGTAAATAAAGCACATTTTTAAAAATTACAATGCTACCTGCGACACGTGAGTTACAATTATTATAATAAAATATTTAAAAAATGTTTTTTTGATACATTAAAATAATTTTTTATTTTTTATTTTTAATATTAACCTTTCAGAATTATTATAAAGCATTGAAAAATATTAGCTTCGTGTTTTTTCATTAGGAATTTATTCGGTGAGATAGAACATAAATTTTTGAATATTTGTTATAGGACGGTCCAAAAATCACTCAATAAGAAGTTTCATATTCAAATCCCATTACTGAATTTTTCTTTGAGATAGTGTATCTTATTTTAATTTATTTAAAGATCTCAAGCTTTTAACTTGACATGTGAACAGAAAGATACCTATCAAAAAAAATATATATATATATATATATATTAAAATAATATTGTTTTAATATTGAATGTTTAGGTAATTTATATAGAGATGAAAAAAAAATCAAAAAATTAATTAAACCGAGAGAAACTAAAAAACAAATAACCGAAAACATCAAACCGTGAAAAAAAAATTGATTAAAATTTTGAAAAAAATAACCGGTTCAGTTCGGTTTTATAAGCTTGAAATCAAAAAAATCAAATTTAAACCTAAAAAACTGAGTCAAACCGGTTTTTGTCCTAACAAATTTAACCAAATCAAAATTAATCGATTTGAACTGATTTTAATTTTTTTAAAAAAAATTAAATTTTTTTTTATAAAAATCAAATCAAACTAAAAATAATCACCTCTAACGCAGCCGTTTCTAGTAATTAAATTAAACAGAACTCGCCGTAGGTGTATTTATTTTTCAAATTCTAATAATTAAATTAAACAAGTTATTGGTCAATTGTTTGCGCTCTGGCCCCTACCCACTCTTCTTTTCTACTCCATGTGGCGATGAATGAGCAACTGCTACCTAATACCTTCGGAGTGCAATTTTACCCTTTTTTTTTGTTTTTTCCTCTGTATTAGTCAACGTACGGGAGGTCACTGTCACCATCTCAGGCAATCCAGAGTCCAGACAGACGTGCTGTTGAATTGAAAAATAATCCACCTGGACCATTTCTATTGATAGTTTATTTCATGGAACATGGACTCTGAATCAGTTTTAACAAGGTAGTGTTTGAAAATTTTGTTTTAAATTATTAATTTTTATATTTTTAAATTATTTTGATAGTATGATATTAAAAATAATATTTTACTATATTTTTAAATAAAAAATATTTTAACTACAACTATTATAAGACTCTTAAACAGCTTTTAAACCTGGTTATTAAATGTTATCAAATTAAAGACCAAAATTATTTAATTTAATAACTCAACTCGCTAATTTAAATTTTGATTTGAGTTTGGTTTTAAATCAAAATTGATGTACATAACTAAATCACACTTGATTAGTCCAAAAAAAATCTTGAAATAAAGTTAATTTAGATTGACTAATCTGAACATAAATTAACTATTCATTAGGAGTGATTATTTTTTGTTCAGTTCGGTTTTTATAAAAAAAAAACAACTAAACCGGTTTTTCTGGAAAAAAACTAAAACCAGTTTTGGTTTGGTTTTGTTATTTAAAAAAACCGATTCAAACCAGTTTGTCTCGATTTTTTCCTGGTTTGGCTCGGATTTTTTGGTTTGGCTCAATCTTGATTACTGGGATTATAAACCTATCATGCTAACTCAGGTTAAACATGACAAGTTTTTTATGTTCTTTTTTACCTTATTTATTCTTTTGTAATTAATATGTTGTAAATGGAGCTTGTCCCATTTTGAAAAAAATATATTTTTTTCTATGTTTTTCTAATAACCTTTACTTTTTAAATCTAATTCATAAGTTGTCTCTTTTGCTTCTTCTTTTTTTATAATTAAAATAAAATCAGCTTATTCAACTCTATTTATTTATAACTCAAGTTACATATTTTTTTAAAATAAAAAATATTACGCTTGTAGTACTTGAATATCATTTCTTATGCCAAATATTTAATCTAACACTTCTAGCACTTGAACATAAAACACGAGCACCGAAGCTAGTAATATCTAACGGTGTAATTCTAAGTTTTCTTAATCATATATTGTCTTAATATTTTAAATGAAATTCAAATAAAATTATTAAATAAGCAAAATTTCTTAATATAATTTTGCGAGGTATTATAAAAAAAATAAGAGAGAATTTTTGAGAACATATCAAAACCTCCCATCTAATTTAAATCAATTGATACGTGTGAAATATGGGCAATAATTAGAGATACATGGAGCGGATATGGTCCAATCCTCCCTGTACTCGCGATTCTGGAAAAGCCACGTTTGTATCCACGTTGCAACCTTCACAAAGCCACTTCAGCCATATTTGCCGCCATGAGTCGCCCTGCATGCAGAGAGCGAAGCCTAGACTTGGACTCTACCATATATCATAGTGATTGGTCATGCTTTCCTTAAAACTCCGCCATTGGAAGTTCATCGCATGAAAGTTATGATTCAAAACGAGATTATGTCTTTTTTAAAGTTGGATTATGACATGCTCGTGTCTAACTTTAAGTTGGATCAGGAATGCAATCACATCCAATTCCATAGAGGATTAGAACGCGTCTATTTCTGAACATTCTGGAGTGCAGTCACAAGCTAAATCTAATTTTTCCTGGGCTCAATATATAAATTGAACTCAACACCCTTCAAATTAAGTACATAGCTAAAACATAACATCACATCTTATTAAATACAAACAAGTATTCCATGCTTATATTAATAAGATGTAATGTTACAAGTTGTTGAATAATATTATTTTATTATTACAAGATTACATGTCATCCTTTCTACGTTATATAAAATAGGTTAAGTCAGGTAATATAAAAAAAAGCAGAAACATATAGAAAGGGTTCATAATCTTAAATTTTACGATATAAAAACATTCTCTACTTCTTCTTTTTTTAATTATACATCTTCTTTTTCTTTTTATCTTTTTGTCATAAAAACTCATTAATATTTTTATTAATATTTTATGTTATATAAAAATACATAATACTAACTTGATATTCAAAGAGTTCCCATCAATATCCCTAGAGATCTCTAAAAGACTTTATACATTTATTTATTTAAGAAGAGTTTCATACCCGTGAGGAGATCTATTAAAAAACAAGTCAATGCAATCTTAAAATTAAGATCGTAAAATACATTATAAATGATGGATAAGGATCTCAAAAAACAATTTATTTCAGAATATTCCTAGTTAATCATTTTCAGTCAGTAATCAATCCAGATCAAAAGAACAGGAAAGTAGAAAAAGTCAGCTCATTCAGCAGTTCCCGGGGAGCCAACGACGACTGGCACGGCTCTCCTCGAGACAGTGGCGGCTGCCATTCAAGGCTTTGGTCCTGTCAACAAGATCCACCAACACCTCTGCGCGTAAGCCTCCTAATCTCTCTCTCTCTCTCTCTCTCTCTCTCTCTCTCTCTCTACATGTGCACAACTTCTTTGGCAAGTTGCAATTTTCTGATCATAAATCATAGGTTCTTTATACATGGCACGACTATTTTTCATTACCTCCATTGATGCAATGGTGTTTGTATGTTCTTGTAGGTTTCACTTTTATGCACATGACCTGACTCGGCAAGTAGCGGCGCGTCATTTTTGTGGCCACCAGAACGAGGAAATGCGCCAATGTCTGATATATAACAGCCCTGAACCGGATGCTCGGCTTATTGGGGTGGACCGGTGGAGTACATCATCTCCGAACATCTGTTCTTGGCACTGTCAGACGTGGACGCTCTGGCACACCTATGAATACGAGGTGAAAGGTGGGGTTCCATGTCTGGGGTTCCTGGTCCAGTATACAGAGGCAGGATCTTGAGAAAATCTGCAAGATTGACAGGGGTGATGATCTGCCTCTTGCCCTGCCCCAAGTGATATGTCCTTGACTAGAGATGGCCAGCTCTATGATGAACTTGCGCATGGTAATTATCAATTAATAGCTAATCTTAGTTATCCATAATTAAAGAGAGAAAGGGAAGAGAGCCATGAACGAGCTTTGATTCTCAACTCGCATCGACTCTAGCCAAGCTCAGGCACCATATGTTGAACAATAAAAATAAGGTTAATAACTCTGGCCGAAGGAAGCTGAAATTAGAGGCTCCCTCACGAGCTGCTCGCAGCCATATCTGAAGACTTAAAATCTTGTAACCCAAAACAGCAAGAAATTCATCCAAGCCACCTTCATCGCCATACAACAATGATATGTATTTAATTTTGATAAAAAAAAAAACCTGTAATAAAAGCATGTATTAAAAACAACCACTTTGATTTTTATAAATATTTAAATCATACATAAAAGCTCGTCATTAAATTAGTAAATAAAACAAGATAATTAAGAAAAATATTAAAATTAAGATAATTTAATTCACCAATCCATATTGCACTCATGCAAAGCGAGACACTATTCACTCCACTCCAACATCAACATCAAGTTCGTTCCAAATCCATCTGCAAGAAAAGCCAAGAGCAAGCATAAAGAATATCCAAAAAATATTTTTTTTTTCAAATTATTTTAACATTTTTTCAAGTAAATCTGAGTTTTAAAAATATTTTAAAGAAAAATATTCAACGAAAACAAACACATTATTCCCTAATGAAAATACAGTATATATGTAATGATGCTAGATTAATGTACTGCTACATAATACCATCAAACAAAAAGAGAAAAAGACCAGCACTAGGCTACTAGCTACTGTATACTAAACCTCAGACGGGAGGCCTGCTACGAAAGTCAGAGAGGACATAATCTCAGAACATCAGACACCATTACTGTTGCTTGTGCTGCTGTTGCTATAAATGCTCCCTGTAACACCACCACCACCACCACTAGCATTGTTGCCTGCGTTGATTGGCGTTTTCTTTTCTGAGGAGCCCTTACAGAGCTCAACAGGGTACTTGATGGCATTGATCTCCAGCTTTCTCATGGCAGCTTTACCAAGATCAACACCGCATACATCAGAGAGCCTAACAAGATACAACAACACATCTGATAGCTCCTCTCCGAGGTGCTCTTTCTCTTCACCTTTCCAGTCAGGGAGCCCTCTTGGAACCTCTCCTTTCCACTGAAATATCTCAGACAATTCACCTACTTCTCCCACCTCAAACACGAACAAAACAACAACAAAATACAATCACACACCGAAATACTGAAACGAGACATGAGCCTGACAGAGAAACCTCCACCATTATTATCATTGCGCCTTCACATAAGAACTGTAGTTATAATCAAACAATGTGGGGTCTTGTTCTGAAACATAATGTGGCCCAGAAATGGTGCTTGTGATTGCCTTACTTGTGTAATGGAAAAAACATGCGGTTTCAAACAGTGGAAGCTGATGAAGTTCTAGCTTTTCGACGCCCAACTTCATCAATTTTTCAAAATTCACATACAAGAAACCACTCGAGCAGCAAAACACAAACATGGGCAAGTAAGAAGACAGATAAAAAATCTATTTTGCTTCACTTAGATCCGAGAAACCATTCAGAGAGCATAACTAGAAAATAGACAAGGGAGGAGTGCAACTATCCAGCTGAAAAAGGTCCAGCACCATCAATGAATAGAAGGAGGAGATCATGCAGTTGGGTTTAAAACTTTTTGGCAAAAAATCAAAAAACAAATGGTCTCATGCTAGAAGAAACATGAAGAAAGGGTCAGTAAATCTTTTATCCTCCTTTTCTTTCTTCAACAAACGATCAGATTCAGTGATTGTGTGTATTTTCCAGTCAATTATTTAATATTTTAAAGGAGCTAAATCATAAGACTTGACCAAAAAAGAGAACTGAGACTAAGGAATTGAAAGCCAAAGATCAATAGTAATTATACAACATGAAAATGCATAAAATTAAGCAGCTTTTACACATACTTAAGCCTGACACACAAATTTTTGTAGAAAGAAATGGGGTTTGTCACTTTGTTTCAAGCTCTGATGAGACTACACAAAAATCCCGATACAAAACAAAACAAAGCATAGATATTTGAGAAGGGTATATCAATATGGTATACTTTTTATAGATTGTAATTAGGGTTGGGGAGAGGAGAAACATACCATGGCCAAAAGGAGATTTCGAGGACTATGAAACTGGTCCCAGTCTCTTTCCTTTGCAAAGTCAGCCATTTTCTTCTTGAGGTCTTCTAGGGAAACCCTCTCTTCCACTCCCGCCATCTTTCTTTCTTCCTTCCTCTGCAACACCAAGAGAAACCAAGTCGCCCTAAATTAGTAAAAACTAGCAGGCAACCAAAAATTATGTAGTGAGCTGGGCTACCTGCTATGACCCGTTCAATGGACTCCATATTCTATGTGGCCTGACTGACACGTGTCGGGTAATGATTTCCATGGAGAAGCTAAAGATTTTGAGGGACCACCCGTTATATTAGAGAAATATATTAATAGGACGGAGAAATTATGTTTTAAACTGTTTTTTTTTAATATATTAAAATAATATATATTTTTAATAATTTATTATCTTATATCTTAAAAATATTAAAAAAATAATTTAAATCAATAGTATTTTGACAGCTTAATAAATCAATTCGATGATTCATAAATTTGGGTTAGGTTTTTTTTACTAGATTAAAAGTTGATTTAGATAAATTTAAAAGATTTTATATTTAAATTTATAACTTAATCAACTTGAATGAGATATAATTGAGTCATTTTCAAGATTTTTAAAATTTTTATAAAAAATAACTTTGTTAGAGTTTTATTTTAAAACTTCTTCTTTTTACTTATATGACATTTTTTTTATTTTAAATTATTTTTGAAACTACATCATTTTAGCAAGGCCTAGATTGACCTGTTGATTTGAGGGTTTATTCGTGATCTGAGCTTTGGTGGGATTTGATTTCAGGCCAACTTTGATAATTATGCTCAGTATAGTTGTTAAACCTTGCACAATGAGTTGACGTGATAAAACTCGGAGCTTCGTCTGAGTTGATTTTTAAGTTAAATAAGAAAAACATATACATCTCGCATTCCTCGTTATGTTTTTTTTAATAAAAAGACAACGAAATAAACAAAGAGATGAAAAACAAAATTATATATTTGATTGAGACATTCCAAGAGAATAGAGATATGCGAAAGGAACGTTACAATATGGTTGTGGGGACACATATTGATCGTCTGTAATCACGGCATTATAATAAAATAACAAGGCTCTCGTTTTCTTCTTTTCATTTTATATATATATATATATCGCATTCCTAGTTATTTTTTTATTGTAAAAAGACAAGGAAATGAAATAAAATATATATTTGACGGAGACATTCCAAGAAAGTAGAGATACGCGTAAGGATATTACAGTGTGGTTGTGGGGACACGTGTTGATCGTTTGTAACCACATTATAATAAAAAAAATAAAGCTCTCGTTTTCTTCCTTTCATTTTTTAAAAAATTATAAAATATAGAATTGCAAGGTCATGCTAGCTAGCTAGATAGCTAGGTTCGTGATTAATAGTTTGATATGAGTACGTTGATACCTAGTCTCTTTTTGTTCATGTGGTGACGCCATTTTTTTTTTTAAGTTATATTTTTTTTATTTTAAATTAATTTTTAATGCATCTGTTCTTGATGTTCTTTTTCAGTTACATATTTGTTGAATTTTTTTTTTGTTTTTGTGATTTTTTTTTTATACTTTTTTTTAATGTATCTTGTTTTTTCTCCTTTTTAATTAGCTCTTTTAATATATTGATTTATTTTAAAAAATTATTTTTTAGTGTTTTTTTTTATTTTTTCAATATTAAAATAAAAATATGATTTTAAATAAAAAAAATTAGAAAGATACACCACACTACAGCAACAAACACTAATTAAATCTAATGAAAGAATCAATCTTTGAAACTTTTTTCTTAGAATGTGCGTGGATCCATACCTGTCTAATTTACTAGATTCTGCAAAAGGTTTATTGATTAGATCTGTTGTAAAGCATTATTTGAAAGTATAGTTATTTTTGTTTTTTTAAATAATTTTTATTTATAAATATATTAAAATAATATATTTTTTATTTTTTTAAATTATTTTTAATATCAAGCAGCATAATACCCACCCGATAACATATGTACTAAAAAAAAAAGAGTTGAGTGGAGTAGAAGATGCATGTGAATGTGGATTATCTAAATTATGCCTTTCCTTGTGTCATGGTTTCGTGGAAGGAAAGTGAAAGTCAAAGGAAGAATCTGTAGAAATACACATTATTGGCGGTGTTTTAAAAATATTTTTAAAATTTATTTATTTTTTATTAATTTTAAATTAATATATTTTTAGTGTTTTTAAATTATTTTAATGTGCTGATGTCAAAAATATTTTTTTTAAAAATATAATTAAAATGTATTTTGATACGAAAAGTTATTTAAAAAGCAACCGCTGCCATACTGCCAAATAAATTTTTAAATCATCACGAATATGAAGTCTGTTTATAAATGTTGTTATGATTGTTTTTTAAAGTAATTTTTACTAGAAATATATCAAAATAATATTTTTTATATATTTTAAAAATTATTTTTGATATTAGTGCATCAAAATAATCTAAAATAATAATAAAATATTAATTTGAAGTAAAGAAAAAAATAAAATTTTTTAATTTTTTTTAAAAACACTTTAAAAATATAAAAACAAATAGACCGAACACATGATAGCATGGTAGCCATTTATTTTTTCCGTATTTATTTTCAAAGAGGATCATCAATTAATGATGGGTTCTCGTCTCCCAAATGATTTTTTCTCCCATCAATTATTTTTATTATAAAAATATTATTTTTTTAATTTGTTATTTAGATTTGAGTAATCAGACTTTATTAAACCAATCAAGTCATAGGTTAACTTAAGGGAGTCAATTGCGTCGCATTATTAATATCTTTTCTATTTTAATTTCAAACTTAATTAGGGTTAAGTTTTGAATTTTAAAATCTTTAAATTAATTCTTCTAGTAAGTTGAATTTAACAAATATATATATTTTACTGCATGCCATAAAGTTTGGAGAATTCTTAAAAAAATAATTCAACAAAAAAATAATTTACTATTAATAGAAATACAAAGTTATAAATGCTTATTACCATTTTGGGTTAATTTGGAAGTTTGAAATAGATTTTCCCTTAAACGCGGTGCAAACCACGTTCCTAAATTTTTTTAATTTTTTATTAAAAATATATATATATATATATATATATATAATATATTTAGATTATTTTAATATATTAATATCAAAAATAATTTTTATAAAATAAAAAATATTAATTTGATATATTTTTAAATAAAAAATATTTTAAACCACAACTGCTACCACAACTCTAAATAGACTCTAAAGCTGTGCCTACCTAA
Organism: Populus davidiana x Populus alba var. pyramidalis; assembly: GCA_027475595.1. NCBI lineage: Eukaryota > Viridiplantae > Streptophyta > Magnoliopsida > Malpighiales > Salicaceae > Populus > Populus davidiana x Populus alba var. pyramidalis. The sequence continues at coordinate 34,934 of JANKYH010000897.1, forward strand.
AGAACCAGTCTAGCTTTAGGGCCTTTTTGTTTCTACATTTTAAAAGCATTTTTGAAAAAAATTAAATTTTTTTTATTTTTTATTAACTTTAAATTAATATACTTTTAGTGTTTTTAGATCATTTTGATATACTAATATAAAAAATAATTATTTTCATGTATTTCAATACAAAAAATATTTTAAAAATAACCGTAATTACATTTTCAAACAGACACGACTTAGAAAAGTGGCAGCTTCCAAAGACCTTCAAATCAGAATAGCTTTTACCAGGAAAAAGAAAATGTGTTAACAATGCACTTCTGCATACATACAGAATCTCTTGCATCACCTTCTCTATGTCCTCTTGGACAATGAACAATTCTGCATGCTTTTGCTCGGTTAAACCATCGTGTTGAGTTTTGTGATGGAGTTACAATAGAGCAGGTTCAGTACAAAGAAAAGAAAAGAAAATTAAAACAATGATTTCAGAATCCCGAGACACATATCATGATTTTAAAATCTTAATAGTATAATGATCACTGCAAGTTTATATAATCATTAATTTTAAGACTTATAAATTAGTCGAGATATATACAAACTAATCCGAACATATAAATTATATTTTAAAATCTTATAAAAAATAAGGAAAAAAAAAAAACTTGTCTATCTCACATAACCATTAGCCGTGGTCATTAGATAAAGGAAATTCGATAAACTTGATGGCTCGATCCCAACACTTGACTTGAAATAATTCTATTAAACAAGCTCTGAATTAGGCATTCAATATATATGGCATTAGAAAAACATCTGGAAGGATGAATTTTCACAATGCAAGACTATATATTAGCAAAACACTGTTATGGCTTTAGTGCAAGATCCTTCATGGAGAAGCCAAACAGCTCTCTTCCAGCATATGATATCATGATACATATATGTGAGGATCTGATCTTTAAAAGCTATGTGAATAACTTAATAAATGTATTTATAAATTAGTAAAACAGATCTAAGATATATCGCTTATCAAAATGTTGTATATTTTAAAATGCTTTTGTTTGGATCAATTTTATTAATTTTTCTAGGGTGTTTTGGACTTGCTTTGTTATGGATTATGTTTTATTTTCCTTAATGTTTTTAGATTTTAGGTTGTTTCCTAGTAGATATAGGTTTTTCCTGAAATATTTAAAGATCTTATAAACCTCTTAAAAGAAGATTTATTATATGTTAAAATTTCAAAGAATAAACTTGTGAATTTAGAGTTTATGTATGCAGTCTTTTTCACATATTAAATTCTTATGTTTTTTTTTCTTCTTTTGCTGTTGTTGTTTTATTTAACTTCTTTCTGTATCAAAAGAGCTCTTTCTTGTTTCTTTACATATATAACAATACCCATCACACAGTGTTTTGCAAAGGAATTATAACAAATATTAGATAAATAACTCGCGCTATACTACGGATGGGGTAAAGTTTTTGCCAAAATAAAAAAAAATATTCATGTGATATCAATAATTTAAAAGGAGTAAAAAAATATCTAAGAATTTAGTAACTAAAAAAGGTCACATGTGTTGTCACAGCAGTGAACAAAAAACAAAACACCATGAATAGAGAGCATCTCATGCAATTAATTTAATTTTACTAAAAACTAAATTTTCTTTTTAAAAAGCTAGATTCAACAAAGGTTAAAAAATAAATATAAATTAACCCTTGTATCTTTCAAAACCACCAAAAATTCCCATAAAAACAAATAAAAAAATATTGATGGATGAAAATAAAAAAAAAAAAAACTTTTAAAAAGAAGAAAAAAACCAAGTAAACCTAAGTGACCTTGTAAACCTAGGTTAATTTCTTAAACTCGTAACCCATTAAATTATAGATTTGGACTAAACTAAGAAGCTCAAAACCCTCTAAATCAACCGGAGGATAAAATCACTAAATATAATTTAATTAAAAAACAAAATTCTTTTTTCAAAAGATAAATTTAACAAAGATTGAAAAAAAAACTCAAGACAACCCTTGTTATTTTAAAAAGCAAGATAAATCACATAAAAAACAAATGAAAAGAATGCAGGAGGATAAAATCACAAAAAAATAGAGCTCAAATAAATGAAAAAAACCAAGCAAATCAAAGTGAACCTTATAAACTCGGGTTAAACTCTCAAATCCATAATCCGTTAAATTCTCAACTAGGGCTTAACCCGGAAGCTCACCACCTGAAGAATTAAATGTTGGAAGATAAAATCAATTAATTAGTTTTAAAAAGTTAAATTTAACAAAGTAAAAAAAAACATTTAGACAACTTGTGTTATGTTCTAAACGAGTAAGATATCCTATAGAAAGTGAATAAAAAAATAACAAATACTGGAGTATGAGAAAAAAGGAAAAAAAAAACCAAGGGAGCCCGTGTCAACTTCATAAGCCAACGCTAACCTCTTAAACCCGCAATTTGTTAAATTCTAGACCTAGACTCAACTAAAAAATAAAACACCCGACCAATCAAATATTGAAGGATGAAATAATAATAATAAAATAAAATCAATCTTAAAAAATCATGCAAGGTAAAAAATAGAAATAAAGAGAAAAAAGAAATAGATTTGGTAGGAAAAAAACTCAAGAAAGATAAAATTGTAATTTTTTTTTCAAAAACCATCTAAAATAAAACAATAGTAATTAAAAAATAAAAACTAAAAATGACAGATGAAAAAATCTATTTGAGATGAAATTGAAAAAAATCCTTAATTTTATAAATTATTTTAAATAAAAAATTATAATAAATAGAATAAAGATAAAATCTTAAGACAAAAAAATCTTAGTTGTTGATTTGATTTTTTTAAGACCAAAACTTCAGCCATCGCCTTGGAAGCAAGGTTTTGTCCAATGTAAGGTCTTGCATGGGCTGTTTGAACCCCATAAAAACTATTCACGTGTTTCCAAATTTTATCTTATTTTATTTATTTATTATATTACTCTATGTCCATGATAATATCTAATAACTATCAAATAAAAAAATATAAAAATAACAAAAATAACCCCAAAATCAAAGGCAAAGCTTTTTAAATCAGGTAATGAAGTGATTAACTGTTTTAGAATTAAGTCATAGATTGAAAAGCGCCTTGGCCAAAGTTTAATTATATTTTTGCTATCAAGGATAATAAATTAATTATATTATATAATAAAAATATAAAATAACTATAACTATTTAACCTCGTTTATTCTTGAAATGATCAATAAATCTTGTGAGAAATACAAAATTACCCTTAAATACATGATATAAGAATTAAAAAGTTAAAAGGCAAAACAGTAATTTAACCGAGCAGCTTTTTAGCTAATGATCCCAAGATCTTCATTTATACGTTCCCGGCATTGTTTTCTACTACTAAGCATGCAGGACACATGAACGCACAATTAAGAGCAATACATACAAGTTTATCAGGAGTACGATTAATTCATTCTAAATTTATTATTTATTTTGTTTCATATATAGAATAATAATAATAATAATAAAAAGATTTTATCGTCTGTTTAAAAATACAGTTGCGATTATTTTTGAAGGTGCTTTTCACTTGAAAATGCATGAAAATAATATATTTTTTTTATTTTTTAAAAAATTATTTTTGATATCAGCATATCAAAATGATCTGAAAACAATAAAAAATACATATTATTTTAAAAAAAAAAATAAAAAAAATTCAAATTTTTTCAAAAACAAAATATAAAAACAAACAGGATAATAAATTAATTATATTAAATCTCTTCTTAAATTAAATATTTACCACACTTGTCTAATTAAAGATCAGTATAAAAACGTAAAAAATAAGAATAAGTTAACTTTTATTAACTTAAAAAAGAATTAATGTTTTGAAAGGATACTATGCTATATATATATATTTTAAGCTTGGGCAACGACATGCTTACATACTTTGCTGGTATAAAAAGAAGGATACGATCCATTATGATATTTTATCTCTTTTGGAATCAAAATCTCGACAATTTTACATGATTTCATGTGGGTTACTGACAAATTTCAAGATATTGTTTGTTTTTATATTTTAAAAATATTTAAAAAAATTAATTTTTATTTTTACTTCATATTAATATATTTTTTAATATTTTTAAATTGTTTTAACTAATTATATCAAAAATAATTTTTAAAAAATAATAAAAAATATATTATTTTAATATATTTTTAAATAAAAAACACTTTAAAAACAATATCAATAATACCTTCAAAAAGTCAAAGAGTCTGGAGTTAATTGTGTTTGGGTTTCCTGCTCCCTTCCTGAACTACATCTTCATGCCATCAATTTCTGTCTATACACTCTGTTGTTGACAACAATTAACACAACTTTTGTCTTCAGATTTTGGGATTTGGAACAAGGTATCTAGCTAGGTGATGAAAAAAGAAAACTATAAGCAAAGAGACAGACCAGGTAGAACAACAGGTAATCCATTATCATAAATATTACAGAGAAAGGTCTACGTACAGAAGAACACAACTTGGACACTGCTGCATGGATACCCCCATTCTTATTTCAATTGCTACATCTGCCCACCTTTTCTCCTTATAATTCTTGAAAAAGCTTAAAAGTTGTACATCCATGTCCATATATAGCTGCTCTTTACAAGGCTGTAGACAACATTGTTTGCAGCCTCTTAAAAGATACAAAAACCACAACATATTACTCCCTTTAGTGCTCGTAGTTCGTGCACAGTCTGGTTAAAAGGCAAGAGCGTGGTTCATAGCTAACCTCTCCAGTGCCTACAAACCCATCGGATTTCACCATTTGGGTCAAAAAATGAATGACACTTGCGGAGAATCAGTTTGGAAGACCACAAAACAAAACCAGACTGACCTAATTCACAGAGCTGAAAGCTAGAAAGTAGTTTGCCAAAAAAAAAAAAACAAAAAAAAAAAAAAAAAAAGAGAAGGAAAGGAAAGGGAAAAACATTGCACCCTGCTGCTAGTACTCATCTCCTTGAATATACCAGCAGAGCAGCATGGTAGCACAGCGTCGAAGTACGTAAACCCTGGCTCGTTGTTCTTGAACCAACGAAGCACATTTTCTTGTAAAGCCATGCCTCTTCTTCTTTGCTGGGCTTTTGGCGAGGTTCTTCTGGAATAGCTTGACCTCAGCCATTGTATATGTATAATACGTTTACAAAGAAGAAAAGAAAACCCTAAAGAGAGAAAAATCACGAGAGGAAGAAAGCTCACGAGAAAGAGCAAAACCTGTAGTGTCAAGGTTATGTCGATGTATTTATAGGATACCATCTGTACAGGAAGGATCATAAAAAAATAAAAAGGCACTTCATATATTAAATTTTAAGTTAATTTAAGGATTAATTGAACATGGACACAATAGCTGTCACCCTATATACGGATTACGAGCCGAAATAAAAGCTCGGTTCATATTATATCGATTATTAGATCGATCCGAATCAATTATTTTTATTTAAAATAATATCAATTTATATTTTATAATTCTCATTTTTAACAAGTTTTTTCAATTCAAAGTTAAAAGTAATTCAACTTAAAACCTAGTCTGGATTAGGTTTTAGATTATGTAATTTTTATATTAACCCACTGAACCGGACCGGGTTTACAGAAAAATACGAGAGATTGGAGGATTTGCATTGAAAGATATTCCTTGGTGTAGATTCCTATAAAGAGAGGTTTGGCTTCCTTTAGAATTAAGCAAGGGACTGAACGTAGTCAGCTCGGAAAAGAAGGGATTTTTGCATGGAAAGAAGCAGATTCAAGAGAGATTTCCAAGAAGGGCTGCAGGATGAATCTGGGACATTATTTAGGTTTTTTCTATTCAGCTTTGTAAGGTGGGTGGGGGAAATTGTGCCCTTTTATGATCTCTCGTCAGTATAAGAGGGTGTTTGGAAGTGTGGTAGCTGTTGCTTTTCAAATAGCTTTTCGTGCCGAAAAGTATGCCAATAATATTTTTTTATTTTTTAAAAATCATTTTTGATATCAGCACACCAAAACGATCCAGAAAGTACAAACCGAACTCAATTTTAGCAAAAAAAAAAAAAAAAAAAAATTTGAATTTTGGTGAAAAGCCGGTTTGGCCGCAATGCCAAACGGGCACTAAGACGCCCGAGCAGCTACGTTTTCTTTTTAGGGGAAAACATTCCTATATATCTGAATATTTCGAAGTAAATGTTGCTTATAACCATGACAGAAAGAGTAATGAACGATGTGTTTGTTTACCAAGATGATTGAACTCCTATTAGGTGACACTGAATTTTTTAGTCAGATTTGTGTTTTTTTATATAAAAAAAAATATAAATGGATCACTAATTTGTTTTCTAGTAAAAAAATAACCATGAACAAAAAAACTTGTTGGATATTATATGATATTTTATTTTACTATTGAATGAATTTTTTTAAAAAAATATTTAGACGATAACATATTAGAGTAATTTAAGTGAATCTTGGTTAACTCGTAAAATTTATGACTCAGTCATGAGATAGCGATAATCTCATGAAAAGGTAATCGAAACAAATTATTAAACCTAGTTTTTAGTAAACCAAAAAACAGAAAGAAAAAATTACAAAGAGTGATCTGGGTTATAGGAATGAGATAATCTCATGAAAGCAAATAAAAAAATAATTATGAAAGCCAACTACCAACCGACCTAATATTGAAGGATGAATTTGAAAAAAAAAATCCAACCCAACAAAGATTAAACTACTAAACACACGAACTAGGTTATGATAAAGGAATAACCCCATAAAAAGAAAAATTAAAGTACAATTCTCAATCAATGCAATGCTAAAGAACAAAATTGAAAGAAAAAATCAATTTTAAAAAAAAAAACCCAACTTGATTTAACTTGCCAAATTTGTAAAGTGAATCATGAAACTGAGATAATCTTATATAAATAAATTTTTTTAAAAAAATAACAAAACTCAATTCTCAAATCAACCCAATGTCAAATGGAGAAATTATATTGAAAGAGAAAATTCAATTTAAAAATTAAGGAAAAAAAGGATCTAATCTAAATAGGGCTAACCCATTAAACTCGTCACTCAGTTCATGGGATATGGATAACCCCATGGAAAAGAAATAAATAAAAAATTATGAAATTTAATTCTTAACCAACTCAATGTTAAAGGATTCAATTGTAGAAAAAAAATAAAAAAAAAGAAAAAAAAATAATTGAAGTCAACTTGGACTAACCTTTCAAACCTGTAACTCTAGTCATAAGAATGAAATTATCTCATAGAAAGAAAACCAGGAAAAATCACGAAGCCTAATTTTCAATCAATCTAATATTGAGGGATGAAATTGAAAAAATAATAATTAAAAAGGATCCAAAACAAAATCAATAGCAATAAAAAAAATGATGACCAAATTTGACATATAAATAAAATGACATGACACATTGGGGAAATGAGAAAGAAAAGCAAGAGGAGAAGAAAAAAGAAAGAAAAAGGAACCTCTATGCACCTCTAACCTTTACACATATTGCATCACCTGCAAGCGCACGCTAAGACGCTTCCAACACCATCAATTAAGGTGAAAATTCGACACTAAAGGAAGCCATGCATGTTGCCAGAGAGCGGCAACTTCCTTCACACCCTGCTGCGTCCAATGCATGCGCCAACTTGTTTGCCATTGCTTGTTGACCCTAGTTCGTGTAATTTGTTTATGTCTCAAACTTTGTCCATTAAACCTTAATTGTTTTAAGTCAATAAAATAAGATTTTATTTTGCAAAGCTGAGTATAGAGTTTTTTTTTAATGACGCAGAATCCCATACCTTGGCAATTGAAAAACACTAATGAGTTCAACCCCAAATAAACTTAATGAGAAATGATCAAATTAAAAAGCAAAAAAAAAAAATGGAACTGGTCAGAGAGCGGCAACTTCCTTCATGCCCTACTGCGTCCAATGCATGCGCCAACTTGTTTTCCATTGCTTGTTGACCCTAGTTCGTGTAATTTGTTTATGTCTCAAACTTGGTCCATCAAACCTTAATTGTTTTAAGTCAATAAAATAAGATTTTATTTTGCAAAGCTGAGTATAGAGTCTTTCCTTAATGACGCAAAATCCCATACCTTGGTAACTGAAAAACACTAATGAGTTCAACCCCAAATAAACTTAATGAGAAATGATCAAATTAAAAAGCAAAATAAAATAAAATGGAACTGGTCAGAGAGTGGCAACTTCCTTCACGCCCTACTGCATCCAATGCATGCGCCAACTTGTTTGCCATTGCTTGTTGACCTTAGTTCGTGTAATTTGTTTATGTCTCAAACTTGGTCCATCAAACCTTAATTGTTTTAAGTCAATAAAATAAGATTTTATTTTGCAAAGCTGAGTATAAAGTCTTTTCTTAATGACACAGAATCCTATACCTTGGCAACTGAAAAACACTAATGAGTTCAACCCCAAATAAACTTAATGAGAAATGATCAAATTAAAAAGCAAAATAAAATAAAATGGAACTGGTCAGAGAGTGGCAACTTCCTTCACGCCCTGCTGCATCCAATGCATGCGCCAACTTGTTTGCCATTGCTTGTTGACCTTAGTTCGTGTAATTTGTTTATGTCTCAAACTTGGTCCATCAAACCTTAATTGTTTTAAGTCAATAAAATAAGATTTTATTTTGCAAAGCTGAGTATAAAGTCTTTTCTTAATGACGCAGAATCCTATACCTTGGCAACTGAAAAACACTAATGAGTTCAACCCTAAATAAACTTAATGAGAAATCATCAAATTAAAAAGCAAAAGAAAATGGCAAAACAAAAATGGAATTGGTCAGAGAGGGGCAACTTCCTTCACACCCTGCTGCGTCCAATCCATGCGCCAACTTGTTTTCCATTGCTTGTTGACCCTAATTCGTGTAATTTGTTTATGTCTCAAACTTGGTCCATCAAACCTTAATTGTTTTAAGTTAATAAAATAAGATTTTATTTTGCAAAGCTAAGTATAGAGTCTTTCCTTAATGACGCAGAATCCCATACCGTGAAAACTGAAAAACACTAATGAGTTCAACCCTAAATAAACTTAATGAGAAATGAACAATTAAAAAGCAAAAAAAAAAAAATAGAATTGGTCAGAGAATGGCAACTTCCTTCACACCCTGCTGCATCCAGTGCCAACCTGTTTGCCATTGCTTGTTGACCCTAGTTCGTGTAATTTGTTTATGTCTCAAACTTGGTCCGTCAAACCTTAATTGTTTTAAGTTAATAAAATAAAATTTTATTTTACAAAGCTGAGTATATAGTCTTTCTTTAATGATGTAGAATCTGATACCTTAGCAACTGAAAAACACTAATGAGTTCACCACTAAATAAACTTAATGAGAAATGATCAAATTAAAAAACAAAAAAATAAATGGTAAAAAAAATAAAATGGAACTGGTCTTTCCCCTACCAAGGCAATTTAGTCCCTGATTTTTTTTAAAAAAAAAAGGCTAAATATTTTTTATTCTTCAAATTCAGTCTTTATGACTTTAATTGTTTTCAATAAATAAATTTCAAACCGAGCATTAACCAAGCCCAATCCTAAATAAACACAAGTTCAAAGGAATAAATTGAAAAAAAAAATTGAGGGACATAAATGAAAACAACCAAATGAAAAAAAAATTAAACAAGCTAACACGGTTTAATTAATTTTTTAAAAAGATAAAATGATGTTTTTATTTAAAAAAAAAATCAAACCAATTTTTACTAGATTAATTCTTGATTTTTTAAAAAACTTGGATAAAAAACCGGGTATAAAATCAACCAGCCAAGCAGGTCATGTTTAATAAATGTGGTTATAATGATCAGCATTTTAGGGTTCTCATGGAGACTAAAACATAAGCCACGTTATTGACGAAGAGAGGACAACGGCTCCTTTTTGTTAATTAGCCTATGGAGAAGGTGATCAAAAGTCACAAAAAAAGAAGTAAATAAATTCTATAAAAATATTTGTCAATTAATTTAACCCTATCAATAATTACATATCCTCTTCTGCCTACAAGTTTGGATATAAATTTAGCTATTAATTTGTTATTTATTCACCTTCGTCCTTTTTTCCTTTCCTTTCCTTTTATTTATTATTTATTTTGTATAACAAAAAAACTAGCAGGGGAAAAATAAACTTTAAATAAGATTTGGAAGAAAAATAAAATGCTGGAGTATGATCTAATAAAATAAATTAATTTTACGTGTCATAAATAATTTTCTTTTCATGAAATGCAGTTCAAATTTACTTTTTATCTTTTATTATATATTCAATGTGTTAATATTCGCTTCATTTAAGAGCTTTACAAGATGTAACATGTATGAACAACTTCAAGTATAAATTTTCAAGCCACCTGCCCTGATTCCTTAATTAGAAGATCCTCAACAAATGCCAAAACAATGCCCCTCCAATTCCAGTGTTGTTAACTCATGGTTGCCTCAGTCAACTCTCTTTGCCCCCGAGCAACAAGCAACTCACAATCCAGCAGAATCCAATACATTTTATAGAACATTAGGCTGAATGCTTCCCTACTCGTTTTTCATCATCCTTTCCATTCCTTGTTGATGCATGAATTCTTTCTTTTATGGGCACAGTCAAGAACATAAACACAACCTTTATATATATATATATATATATAAATGTTTTTCGATTCTGTGCTGACAACAGTAACTATCTGGACAGCTTCAGCCATCCCCTAAATCGAACTTTTCGCAAGGCTGTAATGGCAAGTGGACATAACAGACAGCTTAAAAGAATATGCTAGTCCGACGGTGAGTACCTGTACAATTGCCTGCGCACAAAGCTTCCCTGATAGAACAACACCTTCCATTGAAGCCAGGTACTTTTGTTTTGTGTAGTCACCAGATAGATAGAAACCCTCTATAGGAGATCTTTGCAAGGGACGGCAAGGTTCACAGTTTGGGACCGTCTTGTAAACAGACCTGAGACATTCATTAGAAAGGTCTCAGGTGGGGAAATGAAGACTCGAGTACTGGTGTCATTCACCATTTAAAGCTTTCCATGTAAATTAGAAATTGGAAAACCAATCGGTAGCAGTGATATAAAGTTCTAACATAGGGTGCGGATGACATTGTTAATGTTTTTGCAAGAAAATAAGCGGTAAAATTACATGCCACTACGTCCGTTATTCAATTTAAATTCATTTTCGGTCACATGAGGGTAAAGAATCCGTCTTCCATCACCCACTGAGGACTTCAAACAGAGTTCATGATTTGCTTAATTGTGTTTAATGAAGTATTTCCAAATGCAAGGCTTTGTAGTCTAACCTTGGAGTTTTAACAACATGATACTTTACTATTTTTGCTTTGCTCTGATCTGTGGATATTTCATCAGGAAAAAGTTTTGCAAGTTCCCCCATTGTAGCATCAAAGATCCCCAAGTCACTCCGTGAAATCCATTCTTCAGCAGGCACAAAAACTAACTCCAGCATTGACTGCTTCGGGTCATAATATTCCTGCATCACCAGTAAATAATGAGTTAACGGTTACATTCAGTGTACTCTTTTTATGGGCAGGGGAGGGGGGACAGAGTTAGTGTCTGAAGATTTGATGATGAATAAGCATGTCAGTCCACCATAAATAAACAACTCCATCTCTGAATATCATCAATTGAAGTAATCAAACACACTCGCATACTTTCACTGAATGGCGACATAACACTAGCAATTGTTAAAACTTCTAGCTAACAGCTGCCCAAAGCTTCATCAAACCCCAAATGGTATGCTGTTTTCCATTCATAATGGAACAAAGTGAGAGGATTCAACATTTAGATACTGCTACCGTAAATTATGTCAATCTACATGAGAATATTACAAAACTCAGAATGTGTTTTTGTGTGTTTTATAACACATGTATATGAATGTGTCAGGTGTGAGTGAGTAAGAAAAAACATTTAAATACAACTTTTACCTTACATGTCACAGACATGTCAGCATACACACTGAGAAGGGGACTTCTGCACAACATAAATGAGAGATGAAATGCGTCAGGCGATAGAGCATCTCTAATTTCAAAAAGAAAGAGAAGAAATATAATTACAAAAAAGAAGACCAACATGTAGTTGGATTGTAAAGGAAAGAAAAACTCTTCTTGAGTCTAGGGCAGAGAATGCATCGGAAGAGCTTGAACACTAAACTCCAAAATTCCAGTTGAAAATATGATTGAAGCTATCAGGAAAATTCTTCTGATGCCAATCATTAGAAAGTTTTACAATGGAATCTTACTTGAAAGAGCAATTCTATGAACCCTAACATCATTCTATTGAAATAAAGAACAGAAGTAAAGACACATTTGCTAGCACCAATATCAATATCATTGTTGGTACTGTTAAATTCCCGTCTCAAAATTGTTACATGCAGAAGGCATCTCACCAAAATTTAAGTCAAATCAATGAATCAGTAAGTTATCACAAAATCACCAGCTTTGAAGTCGCTCAATCAGCATAAGAGATGCATTAAGCATAATATGCTTGTGCTCGCGCGCGCGCGCGGTGTCTTATATGCAATAGAAATATAAGGTAAAACACGGACCTTAACTAAGAGTTTAAGTTTTCAGGTTGAGTGGTAACCAATTAGAACGCGAGGCCTACTCCAGTTTCAAGTCTAGAGGACTCACTAGAGGAGGTGTATAAGAGAATAAAATATAAATTATTCTTGAATGGTAACCAATTAGAACGCGAGGCCTACTCAAGTTTCAAGTCTAGAGGACTCACTAGAGGAGGTGTATAAGAGAATAAAATATAAATTATTCTTGAAACCTCACTTATTAGCTTAAGATTTTGGCTTGACTGGTTTTTGACAATAAACATATGTTCTAAACAAATAAATTGATACAGAATGAAGATGCAGGACCTGCTGAAAAGTAGGTGATCATATGTATTCTTCAGTTTCCTGTCAAACCTGCAATAAAGATAATTGTTAGAGGAACATCAGGCTTCGGTTTGAACTATTTAACAACGAGATGCGTCAACATACAGAGAGAGATATTGACTCCAACTTAAAGATTAAAGAGCGCCATAATAAAAAAAAGTTAAAAAAATGTTGTGATACTTTTCTTGCAGAAGAAAGTGTTGTGAAATTGAGAAAAAATGATTGATGACACAATGATATGGCTGATAAGAATGTTCCCATTGAGCTGGTGCATAAATAACACATATCAAGACCATTCTAACAAATGCAATACACTTAGCTGTTAGTTGTTACTAGTTAGTGGGGAAGGGAAGCTAAATTGACTGCTAATGGAAGTTGCGGGGCTAATCGCCACCTTCTTGCATAATGCAAAAAGGTGCTACCACTTGCAGTAACCGCAGGTAGTCAAAGCTAGAAAGTTAACAAAGAAAGCTACTGACATCGTCTGCTCTTGGCTTCAAGAAGCATCAGCCTGAGTTGAAACTTCTGGACAACCCGTTTGGTGGTCACAAGTCAAATCTAAAAGTTAATCTAATCAGGATAATAAAAGTCGACAACCACATATTGAGTGCAAGAACACAACGTGTTTCTTCAGATTATTAACATTTGCATCATCAAGCTCAACAATAAACCACGAATTGTGTGATGATGACAGGACAAGAAAAAATAAGAAAATTAACAGATGAATAGAAAAATCAGCAAGCACAAGTATGTTGCCAACTTGAGAGCAGGCTAAAAATAGAGCAGAATAGAAACCTTTCCACCTAGAACATCTCTTGCTTCAAGCAATACAGGCTTATGGCCTGCATCTGCCAAATATTTTACAGTACATAAACCAGCCTAACCTGAAACACCAAGGACATTTCTTAATCACACATTAACGATAAACATTTTTTTAATTCTAGAACTGCACAATCTCTTCAGAGTATATATACAAAATTTGTGAAATTACGAGATCAATATTATTAAATACGAGGAGAATATGTCAATGAAATTTTTTTATATAAATCGAAGTCTAAATTCTTAACCCACAAAATTTTCTCATCCAAAGACAATGATAGAGTTTCATCACCTGCACCAGCAATGACAACCTTCAATGGTTTAGATGGACGCGGAGAAGAGCGAAAGGATGAAGATAACAAGGCAGCTTCTAAGAAATTCACCGAGTTATCAAGGTCCGGTCTTGGGTAGTCCACACAGACAACCTGCAACATAGGCAATAGATCACCCCAAATTTATATAAACAATAGAAAACTACATAATACCCTGTAGTGTAGAAAACTACGCACCCGCAAAGGAGGGTGGATATGATTCATCAGTCTTCTTCTAGTTTGAGAATCAAATGATTTACAGTGCCAGCCCAAGTTCAACGCACTCATTTCTCCAAAACCAAATTCAACAGTAACAACAGCCCTGCAAACAAACAAACAAACAAACAGAAAAAAAGATGAAAAAAGATGGTGGGACAACAAAAGCAATAAATTCAAGAAAGTCAAGAAACGAAACCCATAATCCATGTTCTTTCCTTTTCTTTTCTTTCTTGATGGAAGAAGCTCAAAATTCAATTTTTCATGCAATTTGAAACTAACTATGAAGAAAGTGATTCTTTGTATACCCAGTTTTGCTATAGCAAATTAAGAAGGCAGAGAGAGAGAGAGAGAGAGAGAGAGAGAGAGGCAGAGAGATGGGACAAGAGAGAAGAGGCACTTCCACTTACCCTTCGAAATGGAAAGAAATTGGTCCAGACAAGAGTGAGAGGGAGAGTTGGAGAAGCAACTAGATAGACAGTACCTGGTGGAGCTAAAAAACGGTTGATGTACTTTTTGTCCGTCAAGTATTAACAAAAACTAAAACATAAATGTGTCTCATTAAAAAAAAAAAAAACAGGTAAAAAAACTGTTAACTAAAAAATTTGAATAATAATTTCTTATAATATAATTATTTTTATTTTTTTACTATTAAATTGATTAAAAACTCATGTCATAAACTTTAGTTTTAGATATATATTAAGGCCCGCTGCGTTTCAACTTGTGTTTTGGTAAATTTTGATTTTTTTTTTTTGTTAAAATTGATTAAAAACTCATGTCATAAACTTTACTTTTTGGATCATTTTGATGTGCTAATATCAAAAATAATTTTAAAAAAATAAAAAAACATTATTAACATGTATTTTAGCACGAAAAGTTATTTGAAAAACAACCGCTACCATACTAACAAACACACTTAAATATTTTTTGTTAAAGCGTGGGATGATGAAAATATTAATGTTTTGGTACACAAAACTCAAACTTAAAATCTTGTTTAAAAAAAAAATACAGAATGACTTTAATTAACAATCATTAAATATGTTAATTATGTGTTCTTTGTTTTGTCCATTCCTCCTGTTAAGTGTTTATGCCTTGTTAAAAATGTTCATGGACTTCAAACACTGAACGTCATAATTAAATTACACTCAAGCTGCACTTGCAAGTTCATGAACAGATCCTAGCAGAGTTTAGCTCATGCTTGGGAAGTGAAGATGCCAGAAAAATAAGTCTGAAGTGTGTTTGGTATTACAGTAGTTATTGTTGTTGTGATTTGAAAAAAAATATTTTTATAAAAAATATTTTTAATTGATATTGGTTTGAAAAAATTGATGTTTGGTTAAAACTATGATTGAAATTGAGATAGGACAAAAAATAGTTTAATGTATTTGGTTAAGAATGCTTTTGAAATTGAGGTTATAAAATAATTATATATATATATATATTAATATTGATAGTTTTTAATTTAAATATTATAGATTTAATAATTGCTATTACATCATGAAATAAATAATATTTTATATAAAATATTTTTTATTATTCCATTAAACTATCTACAATTCCGTTACGTATGAAATACATCCGACAAGGATTACAGTTTTCACAAATTTCTTAAGAGCGCAACAACATCATGTAAAATATAATCAGGAACAAAATTGAGATTACGATCAATTTATGTAAATGCGGCATCATCAAGCGATCTCCATCTAATTTATGTAGTTATTTAATAATATTTAACACTAATTTTTTAAATAAAACATAATTAAAAATAATTTTTTTTTATTTTGTTGGGTCGAACCTGGTTCAATGTATTTTTAGCATTGAACCGAATCAGTCCGGCCAGAACACTGTTCATGAGTTTTTTCACAAGAAGCAGCTCATTGCTGTTTCTTGTAACCTATGGCTGTGCCGTAATTAATGGTGGTACCTATTAATATAAAATTATAGTAAGAGCTTTATCAAATAATAATAATTATGTTCCCTTGCAACGATAATACTAGACAGACCAAAAATTCAGCTTTCAAGGGAGCAAAGATGCCCAAGGTGCAAATGAATAAGCTAAGAAAGTCACCAAACAAGCTTTAGCAGGACTCTCTTCTCAATTCCAAAGTTTCTCTAACCTTTAGAAGTTCAGTGCGTTTAGACCAGGAGGACGGCCTATGCTCCCCTGTTTCTCCAACATATCAGTAATTACTTCCAGTATTCTATATATCCTCTGACACCAGCTTTTGGAACATCAAAGCAACCTAGAAATATGAAAAAGGCTTTTCTTTCTAGATAAAAGCTGAGACTGAGAAAATGTAGGTGAAGCCCACTCCAAAGTCAAATAATCTGTGACGTTCCCATTCTAGTTGAAGTTCATAGCCATCTTCCATTCTGTGAAAGGCCAAAACTTTTCAGGCTCAAAAGTAGTAATTTGCAAATATCACTGTACACATAACCCAAGGATAGGAATTTGACACGGCCCATATTGAAAGAAGATCACTACTTGCTTGTCTACGCGGTGAAAACTGCAGTTGAAGTGCTTGAAAGTTGAAACTATGCAGCAAACCGTGTAAATAAACAGCACTAACTGATTGCTTGAGGTGAAAATGGAACAAGAAGATGGAGTCCATGTCCATACATGAACTGAAATGTTTAAGTGAAGTGCATCTGCAATAAAAAAAAGACTGCAGACAGATGCATGCAGACACTTTGCCGCCCTAACCAGGCAAGCGAAGAGAAATGAACTTTTAAGAAAACGAGGAATGCAGTCAATAAATGAAAGAGAACAGTCGAGAGTTGCTAAAGAGTATCGTTTCCTATGAAATCAGTATAGAAAATTGATTTTGAACAAAATAGAGAGATTAAAGGGAAGTGTAAAAACCTAGAAATCCACTGGATTACCCTTGAAATCCATAAGAAATTAAGGCTCTGGAAATCCCCAAACAATGGCGCAAGGAAGAGACAACAGCGAATCTTGAGATAAACAGGAGCAAAACCAACTTAAATTAAAAGCTAGTTGAATAATGATGTAAGGTTTTCATTTAATAAAAAAAAAAACTAAAAAATAAGTAAGATATATTTATCAATTATATTTTTATGATCTCATTTAGAATTTTGTTCAAGACCCCATTCACTTTAAAAATCATTTATATCGATAAGACGAAAACAATAAAAGCATATCACTTTTATACTTTTTATTTTTAAACTATATAAATTCATTATAAAACTTCTTGTAGATTGATTTATTTTGGATAGATTTATTTTATATTTATCTCTATCAATAAAACAAATTTATATATCTTCTCTACATTTTCTTTTTATCCCAACATTTACCACTTCCAAGTTCACAAAAACCAAAGTAATTCCATTCATTTAAGAATTTTAAAAAAACATCGAGCCAACTGGTGTCAACTTGGCACTCATGCTATTTTCATTACATTAATTAGCCATATGATGGAAAAGAAGAACCCAATCTAAAATGGTAGTCTTTACTGCATCAACTTCCATTTCTGAAAACAGAAATAAGAGAAAAAGGAAAGAAGTCTGTCGATCAGAGGTCACTTTCTCTCTGAAAAGCAGCTAAGCTCGAAGGAAAACATGCATGCCTGTATATGTGTGCGCGCGCCTTCGCAATACATCAAGGGCTTGGAATGGCTTGGACTGGACTTCAGTAGGTTGAAGAATGACTGAGCCCTTTTCTTCTCTAATATAAAGGCCCATAAACTAATCTTGAGTTATGCAAAAAAAAAAAAAATTATTTGGTTTAAATTAATATTTCTTTAGTGTATTTAAAAATAATTTTAAAAAAATAAAAAAATATTATTTTAATGTATTTTCGAATGAAAAACACTAAGGCTTATTTGTTTCTGCGTTTTAAAAGCGTTTTTGAAAAAAATTAAATTTTTTTTTATTTTTTTGTTAACTTCAAATTAATATATTTTTAGTGTTTTCAAATTATTTTGATGTACTAATATCAAAAATAATTTTTAAAAAATAAAAAAAATATCATTAACATATATTTTAACATAAAAATTTATTTAAAAAGCAACTAAAACCACACTACCACACAAGCTAGTTACCACTAACATATTTCAAGACATCTGCAAAATGTTATACGGTAATGATAAGTGCCTCCCTAGGCTGAAGGTTTTTGTTTTCTTTTTTATTTCAATCATCAAACACTGAAATCGAACTTCGTACGTGCATTTTCGTTATAAATGGAGGCATTTTGGTATAAAATGTTCTTTTTTTATATATATTTTATGTTTAATCGGAGAGATTTTTGCTCAAAACATAAAGTTCTTTTAATAATTTATAAATTTCTAGGATACTTTAATGAGCATTGTCAGAGCAAGTTTATTTATTTATTTATTTTTATTATCTCTTAAGAAATGGGAGAAAATCTATTTACATTTTGCTACAACGACGAGCAAGGGCAACAACCCCAAGCAACCAAGAAGGGAAAAGTCAAACATTTATAAAATAAAGACATGGCAACCTTGAGGGACTCCACTCGCTTTCCTCGCTTATTATTATTATTTTTTTTTTCCTTCACCATTTTTTCTCAGCTCTTGTGCAGGCAAGGAAGAGGTGACTTTATATATATATATATATGACCACAAGAGGAGGGAGGGTAGCCGACTTGTCGGCTATATGCTTCCATGTAGCAATCATCATCTTAACCTTAACCCCTACGTAATATTCCCATGCAAAGGACAGCCCTCCGTCGTCTTCTTTATTTTAATATATTCCATTAAAAGAAATTATTTATTCAAGTTACAGTTATGCACAATCCATGTCTGCTCCTCCTTGGTTTTGCTTCGACTAGAAAATAAATAAAGCATGCAGAAGACATCAGGGTGGAAAAGTCGGTTGCTATTGGACGAATCGGGCAATTATTAATGTATAGAGAAATGATTATTCAACACAGCAGCAAGAAATATCGCAATTTTGGATTTCACATTTCATATCTGCGACCTCTAATTATTGATGTAGTGTTCTTTACCGTGATATCAGTTTAATTAATTTAAAACAACATATAGATTTTATGATATGTCACACTTTAAAATATAATACAATAAGTTATTATACTTCTGAAACGCTATATGTTTAAATATTATTTAATTATCTTAAACGCGATAATTATAAAACATCAATTTAAAATTTACCTCTCAATTATTTTTTTTCATTAACATTTGTTTTGGGGTAAGGTGATAAAACATCATGACATAAATATTTTTTAAGGATTCTGCAGGGTTGTTTTGGTTTTGGTGATTGCATTTTGTTATACACAGTAAATTTACTAACATAACCCTTGGATAAAATAATACAATGCCTTCTGCAAGGGTATTTTTGTATTTTATATTTTATAGAACAGTTGAATTACTACATTGCCATTACAATTTGATTGTTTTAGCCTTGGTTTCAGAGGCTTAGTTGTAATTTCACCATGTTTTTTTGTTAATATTGTTTAGTCATGAGGGAATTTTTTGTTTTTGCACAAAAAAAAAATAGTTGATGTCTGCCTTGCACGCGTCAGTCATTCCGCCGCATTCTAAGAGTGCAAGCAGCTTGCTCCAACGGTTGGAATCGTAATTCCGACATATTATTTGATTTGTCTCGGTGTCCTCTTTCTCTATGGGTGGTACGTGTATGGTGATTCGGTGTGAATATTTGGCTCAAAATTGCTTTTCTTTTCTTTCTTTCTTTTCCTTCTTTTCCTTCCTCAAATCACGTACTAGCCATGCAAAAAATCATATCAACCCTTCAATTTATTTTTTATTTTGATGCAGTCCATCTTCTCTTATTTTCACTTGTTTTATTTGCATTGATTATTTTTAATTTCATCCCTAGTCATTTTATTTTTTAATTTATTTTTAAATTCGCTCATCATTCTTTTAATTTCTATTTGTTTTGTTTTGAATCATTTTCTTGATTAATTTGTTTTTATCCAATTCCACCCCTAGGCATTTATTTTCATTTAATTTCTATGTTAAATTCGGTTCTAATTCTTTTAATTGCTATTTTTTAATCATTTTCTTAATGAATTTATTTTTTACAATTCCATCCCTATACTTTAATTTCATTTGATTTTTTTCCAAAACATTTAATTTCATTTAATTCTTATGTCAAATTTAGTCCTAATTTTTTTAATTGCTATTTTTATTTTTGTTTTCATTCATTGTTTTTCTCAATTTCATCCCTCAAATCAAATGTTTGTTTGATTAAGAATTTTGCTTCTTTGTTTTTTTAGATCGAATTAGGTTTAGGAAGTTCACCTACATTTGCTTGGTCCCCCCTTCTTTCTTTATGCTAATGTTTTTTTTTTTTAAGTTTAACTCTTCTTTTTTTTTCAGTTAGGTTAGTATTTGGTTATTTAATAATTCAATTAGGCTCGAGTGTGCTTTTTTTATTGTTTGTTTTTGTTAGTTTATTCATTTTTGCTATGTTTTTCATAAATATTTAAATTCCTAATTTAACTAATGGCATGAGATTTGAATTTTTCTTAATCTACCACTTATTTTTTATTAAAAATAAAATTTATTCGGACCTCGGCAACAACATGTCTAGTAATTTTCTACCCATCATTAACCATCCTGCCCCATATGATTTATTTCAAGCTTTGGTTGGAAGAGACTTCCTCAGGCAGAATTAATTAACATTAAAGCTAGCACAAACGATAAATAACACTGCAAAGTGTCAGATATATTAGTTTTTATTGGGGATTAAAAAACAAATTCATCTCGAAACTTGAACCCATTGACCAATTGAGAAGCAAAACTTGGCCCCGAGGAGTATTAAAATTTTGGTCAAAATAGTAGAAGAAGATGCATATGAATGTGTGTCCTCAATGATTGAAGGTCACGTTAGTTCTAAGATTTGTAAAATCTTATTCAGCCTCCCTTGCCGACATTGAGTGCATTGAGAAGCATCTTTCGTGTTTCAAAGAAATGGATACTTGTATTTTATGAATTATTAGGATTTGAAAAGAGAGAGAGATACCTTGATCGAGTGTTGTGTTGTTTCTCTTCAATTTTCTTTTGTTTAAGTGTTATCTTATATGGTTGCATTTATTGATGAATCGAGAGTTAAAAGTACTTTGAGAGCTATAATTTAGAGTCTTTTTTAAGAATATTTTATAATAATACCTTGAAAATTAATTTTAAAAGTTCAAGAAGAATTTTAAACATTTATAAATTAATATTATTGACCACTTTTTAAAATATAGTTGTCAAATCCAGTTCAAAGATAGTTTGTAAGAATACCTTAAAAGCTAATTTTAAAAATTCATGAAGAATTTTAATTGTTTAAAATATTTGTAAGTTAAGATTGCCCTAATTACTCTCTAGAACATAATTATCCATAAAATATTCCAATTGGCCAAAATAATAGGCACAGGATGCATTCTTTCAGCAATTTTAAGTTAACATTATACCTTGCTAACATAGCTTGTTATTATTGTTATTAAATTGGAGAATACTTTAGAGCTAGCTAGGTAGCTTTTGGATGATATGTCTGGAATGATTACTTAATTTATAAGCTATATGAATGGATTTGTTCTTTTAGCAAGGGAGGCTATTAATTAGGCATGTAACTAGTTAGGAGCATTGTTTTTAAACTTGGCCTAACTCAGTAAATCAATTTGATATCCTGCAAATCCGATCAGATTAAAAAAAAGTTAAATAAGAATCAATCTATTAAATTCATGACCTGGGTCTTAGATTGAGTCATAGATCAAACCGTAACTAGATTAAAGAAATTCATCTTTTGATCATGTGAAACCACCTTACCTAAATATAAAAACTAAACTCCTCTTGGTTACATAGGGTTATCTTGTCCATGTATAAAGGCATTTAACTATCTAGTATGTAAGAAAACACCTTACTCAAGCATAAAGGTTATATCCCTCCATTATAATAAGCCACTTTTCCAGGTTTAAAAGGCATCTATATTGCTTAACCTCTTTTTAGAAAAGCCCTCTCCATGATGACACGTCTCCCCTTAACAAGACCTGTTTATTTGTCCCTTTTTAGTGGATTTTTCGTGCAACCCCTTTCATGGGACTTGATAACATGTCTCTTTTTTATAAAGCCAAATATTTTATTTCCCCTTGATAGAATGGTTGTTCATTCCTTCTTAGTGGACTAGTCATTCGTTCCTTTTTAATGGACTAGTCATCCGAGTATTCAAACTTATTAGTCATCCTTCATCGATGAACTGGTCATGCATCCTTTTAGACTGACCTTACATCTCTCTTTAGTAGGATGGTTATAACTAGGAATGAGAATAAAATGTCTTTCTAGTTTGATAGATGATTGTCTTTATATCCATTTTGGTATGATATACATGACATCAATCCACTAAAAAAAACTTATTGTAGTTAACATCATTTCAAAGTAATGTATATGTAATATCTCTCAGCTACATATTATGTTGTCAATTAATATTATTGTTATTTTAATGGCTTCTCCTTTTACTAGATTTTTCTCTCGTATTAGTATATTAGTGTGAGATGAAATGACCTTGGGTTGTTATACTTCCAAATCTAGGTATGATTTTATCACCAAAATTCTTTATTCTATGGATAGAAATGCTCACTGGTATGCAATTAGAAAATTACAATTTCTATAAAAACTGAGATTCTTCCTTCAACACTTAGAATGACAATGTATTTCTATTAATGTGTAGAGATAGTGGTATGTTTACCTTTTCTATGTGTGTTAGACGTGGGTGTTAAAAAACAATCTTACATACTCTATGTGATTGTATATGGGGAAAAATTCTTTACTAGCAAATATATGATATTACAAAAAATTTAGGTTTTTTTTCGCTAGCATGAGAAGACCGACTTTATACTCGCGTGTTTTGTGCTGGCATTTAATGGCATTAGCATCAGCCTTTTGTTTTTATTATATTAAGCAATCTAGTGTACTTTGTAATTAAGAGGTTATTTGAGGCTTTATCATTCATTCTTATATTTGATATCTCTATTTCTGGTGACAAATTGCTTTTACCTTATTAGGTCTCATGAAAAGTTCCCCTAATTGAAATTTATTATGGTTAATATAAATGATCATTTTTAGTAGCTAATATTAGAAGTAAGTTTAGTGATTATAAAAGTGTGCTTTCATCAACCCATTAGAGTTTATAAAACAATAAGTTTATCTATAAAAAGGAAATTCTCATGAATTTACCTATTTCAACATAAATAATATATATTATTTACCTAACTTGATTGCATAGACAAATTTAGTCTTAATGGATCTCCAAACACTTGTTGTAAAAAAAACAAAATTAGCATGCTCAAGCATCAATTATCACTGTAGAAAAACATTTATATGAATAAAAAAAGGTACTTATTGATGAAGTTGTGAAAACTTTAGAACTTAATTTGTCTTTTCATGAGCTACCTTTTAGATTAAAGTGTGTAGACTTTTTCTTTAGGTTTCATGTTTCTTACAACACAAGTCTCTTATTAGAATAAAAGACTTTGTGATGTTTAAATCAGTAAATATATGAAAAGAAAATAATATATATAAAGATAAATAATGTGAGAAGTAGGAAAAAAAATATGTATAAGGAGTAAGAGTACTATGAGTTACAAATTACTTTTACTTACCCAACTTAGCTTTTTTATTTTATTTTGTGACTGAGTTATTTATAGACCTTGATGACACCGGTTTATCTCATGGTGAGTAATGTCTTGTGCTGCGTAGAGTGCTCGTTGTGCTTATACAAATTGCTAGGTTGTTTTTTTTTTTTAGTTAATTCCTGTGCACAGTCACTTTGCACCCCCCGGGAGGAAAAGAAATTGTCAAAGTACTGCATCCTTTTGATTAAGAAAAGAGAAAGAAAGAAAAGGGAAAACCCCTAAAAAAAGATAGCAATATTTAAAATTATTCCAGATCTGAAGACTACCATCCTTTCACATTAGATCCAAACAGCTCCTAACAACCACAGAGAGAACAAAAACAATAAAGATATCACCTAAAGTAATCAATCATAATTAATAACCTAGACATAAAAGCATCTTAAAAAAAGCCTCTTCCATCCCTTTTCCCTCTGCATTAATCATTGGTGATTAACATCCTATGGACAACAAAACAGTGGAGGTGTTCTGTGCCAGCAGAAAGCCACACCCACCTTCCTCTCTGCAGCATTAAAATCAAGCTTTTTGCTGCTCTCCCTCGCTCAAATCACTTCTGAGTTGAGTTCAACTCGGACAAAAACATTGAAAACTCAATAAATAGATGACAGGCAATGCCTAGCTTGACGTTCGAGGCCCGGCAACCCCACCTCCGATCCCCTCCTGTCTTCAATGGAGTTCTAGCCAGAGATTAGTGTGTTCATGGTTAATGGTGCACGCAGGCTAGATTTTAATTCAAGAGATGATAATGCCAGCATCTTACATCTAATATATGACAAAACAACCATGAACGTGCTCAAATAAATAGTAATATTTACCATCACTGTAGTTTTTTATTTTATTTTTCATAATGGGTGCATAGTAAAATAATATCTATAGACCTAGCTTGATTTCTAACCCATTTCAAGACTCAAATCTCCAGTTATGTAAGTTAATTCACGGGTTAATAAGTGCTAATCAAGGTTTTGAATACTTTTTATAAGATATTATTTTGTTTTTACAACATTGTTTCGGTAAAATAAAAATTTAAATAATGTTTAGTATTATAGTACAGAATATTTTTTGTTTGAAAATACAATAAGATTTATTTTTATTTTTAAAATCGACACACTAAAATCATAAAAAAATACTAAAAAAATTAATTTAATATTTTTTCAACTTGAACATATTTTTAAAATACATAAAAAAACAAAAATTACCAATCCATATAAAACTGAACTTGAACTAGGTTTATAGTGGATTTATAACTATGCTTTAAGAAATACAGTAACCTTGAAATCATAATGTTTTCAATAATTTCTTTCTTTTTTATATAGAAAAAAGGTCAAACAGACATTTCCTTTATCTTTCTTGCTTCCTCTCCACTTTTCTCCACAAGCACTCTACTTTTCTCTCTGCTTTTTTGAGCTCATCCCCACCGCATTCTTTCTCCTTGCCACTTTTTTTTTCTCTGTTTTTTTTCCATACTTCTGAATTGAGTAACCTTCAAGAACTCTTCTTATCATCATTACATGTCCTTTTAACTCCAATCTACTTTCACCTTCGCTTCTTTATATGTCCGAAAGCATAGCAACACACCTCCCTCAAGATAGATTTTTTTGTTTTGTTTTGTCAGGCAAATTAATTTCCACTCTGTAAGTTTTCTTTCTTGGTTCTTAGTTTCGACTCTAATTCTTCATCTGGGTCCTCTAAACTTGTCTGAGATTCCCTTCAGTTTCTCATCTCTTGCTGTCAAGATAATTGCTTGTTGTTTTCTTTCCTCTCATGGAAAACGACAAGTTGTTTATGAGCGAGGGAGCCAACACAGCAGCTCCCATTTGGAATTCTTGCAGTTTTGGAATGGAAATGCAAACCGACGAGCTGAATTGCAGTTCAGGGCAACTTGCCAATTGCTTTCTCAATCCCAATTGGGACAACTTATTGGATCAGAGCGATCCCTTTGAGTCTGCTATGAGCTCCATTGTCTCATCTCCAGTGGCATCCAGTGCCAATGCCAACGTTATTTCTAATGCTGGCGTTGGTGGTGACAGTGTTTTGATCAGAGAACTTATTGGAAGACTAGGAAACATTTGCAATTCCGGCGAGATGTCGCCACAATCCTACATTAACAACCGTAACAACAACAGCACTAACACTTCTTGTTATAGTACCCCATTGAATTCCCCTCCAAAGCTGAGTATTTCAATGATGGATTCACAGATGAGAGGAAATCTGCCAATTCTTGGAAACAGCTTAGTAAACCATCCAAGTTTAGCACCATTTGCTGCTGACCCTGGATTTGTAGAGAGGGCTGCTCGATATTCTTGCTTTGGAAGCAACAATCTTGGAGGCCTAAATGGACAATTCGGATTGAATGAATCAGAATTGATTAATAGGATGATGCCACGAGTAGAACCTGGTAAGCTGTCGAGAGTTTCGAGTAACAATTCAATGAAGGTCGCTGGATCGCAAGCAAGTGTTCAAGAAAGCAATAAGAGCTCACCCCAGGATGGGAATTTGAATTCTGATAAGAAATTCAGTCGGTTGTCAAGACCTTCAACACCAGAGAATGGAGAGTCCAGAGAGGAATCTTCAGTGTCCGAGCAGATCCCGGGTGGGGAATTGAGCGTGAAATCCCAGAATGATGCCAATTCCAGGAAAAGAAAATCAATTCCCAGAGGAAAAGCCAAAGAAACTCCCTCTGCCTCTGTTTCTGATGTCAAGGTAACGTACACAATTCTGTTTCTTTGTGCAGACCTCTGCTGAGATTTACTTCAGGAAACTAATGATTGAGCTTCATTTCTCAGGTTGCAGCAGAGAATGATGAATCGAGCACCAAAAAAAGCAAATCAGAGGAAACTAATGGAAGTGACAAGGATTCAGCAAAGGCCATGGAAGAAGAAAATGGAAATCAGAAACAGAAAAAGGACAATTCAAACCCGCCAGAGCCACCAAAGGACTATATCCATGTCAGAGCCAGAAGGGGTCAGGCTACAGATAGCCACAGTCTTGCTGAAAGAGTACGGATTGATTAAACTTTGTTCTGTCATCTGTTTTTCGGACACTGATAGATTTGTATTAACATTTCCTTGAATTTTTTGCCCTTCTTGAATGGCCAGGTTAGGAGAGAAAAAATCAGCGAAAGAATGAAATTTCTTCAGGATCTTGTTCCTGGATGCAATAAGGTGTTTATAACATGCTAAATTTGTGGGGTTTTATTTATTTATTATAAAGCACCTTTCCTGCAATGAAATTATAGAAATTAAATGGGGTAAAATCTTCTAAATTTTGGCTTGAATGTTGTTGATTTGCAGGTTACTGGGAAAGCAGTGATGCTTGATGAGATTATAAACTATGTGCAGTCATTGCAGCGCCAGGTTGAGGTAATATTCAAGTCTGCATAATTCCCTCCTTAAATTTAATGTTTACTTGGTTAATTTCTGATTGGATTTTATCACTTGCTGATGCCATTTGCAGTTTCTGTCAATGAAGTTGGCAACTGTGAACCCTAAGATGGAAATTAACATGGAAACTTTCTTGTCCAAGGATGTAAGTTGATCTTTCAACCTGTTCTGTGTCTGTGACAACCAGTCTGAACTTTCATGTCTAATGATCACTGCATTCAATTCATGTTGCAGATTTTCCAATCCCGTGGATCCATGCCTCATGGTCTTTATCCATTAGATTCGTCGACGCAGGCATTCCCTTATGGTTACCAATCCCAGCAAGGGTTAGCCCTACAAGATGGCATGTCCAGAAATGCAGAATCCCAGTTCTCTATGAACCCACTAAACGCTGCGTTGCGGCGAAGCTCGAGTATGCAGTTGCCTGCCCTTGATGGCTTTGGTGATGCTTCTCATCAGGTAATCGAAAAGGAAACATTGCTGATAATCCCCATGAATTTTGGATGCCCTACACCTGCATGTTCTCATCACAGCTAGAATTTTGTTCTGCAGGCCTCAGCAATGTGGCAAGATGATCTTCAAAGTGTTGTGCAGATGGGATATGGTCAGAATCAGCAGCAGGACTTTCAAGGTTAGCAGAATTTCAAGAAAAGTCTTGTTAGGTATCAAGTTTTGGTAGCTTTTTCATGGTCCAAAAAACTGAAATCCATGAATTGTATGATGCAGGCTCAGTGCCACCAACTCAGATGAAAATTGAGCTATGATTTAACCAATAAACAGTCATTGATTCCACTGAGGCCCCCCCGAGAGAGAGAGGTCTGCCTCAGAATGTACAGCCAGGTTCCAGTTTGCATCATCACTCTTTAGCAAGGAGAAAGACAACTTACTCATCATCTATATATTTATATATTTATGTTTTTTCAGTGATTTAAGCAACTGATTCTTTGGAGAGTTCTTATATAGAGCTCCTTACAATGTAAAATCTAGAACTAATTGCAGTCATTGGTGCTATCCAACTATTTATTCTACAATATAGCCTATAATTTCATTTAATGTGTAACAAATTAAGGTGTGTTGGAGGTTTGAGAGGGTTTTTTTTTTTTTTTTTGTAATCTTTTTTTTCTCCAACTGTGTATTATACCTTACCATTGAGAAATATTATCAAATATTCATTCAGTTGACACAAACTCCCATCAAGCCTGGCTTTGCTTGGTAGGCCGGTCTAGAATCCGGTTCGAGATGGGTTTTATAAAAATATAAAGTAATTGATCTAATTTGATATGATAAAAATATGAACGAGTCTTGGATCCAATCAAAACCTTTTTAAATTTTAAAAAAACTTTATTTTTTTTAATTCCATATTGTTTTTATATTATTATCCATTTCTTCTTTAATAATACTTTTTCTCAACCTACTATAGGTAATATATATCTCACATGTTTGAACTTTGAAGAGTTAATTATAGCTTAGTGTTTAACAAAATTAATTAATCAATTAGTTCTTCATGGTTTCAAAAATTATTATTATTTAATCCTTATATTTTAAGATTTGTTAACAAATCAGTCCCTTGGTCAATTTCATTTTAATTTAAAAAATTATTATTTATTCCCTATATGTTAATATTATAAGGACTAATTAGTTTCTCATTAAACTACAAGCACTAGTTTATAATTATCTCATATTTGAAGTAGTTGCAGGACTCACAAATTTAGATTACTTTTTTTCTTAACTTTCTCGTCAACAAAACAAAAGCTTAGGTTATTAAATCTGGATTATCTGACCGGTTGATTTAGGCTAAACTTAGTCAAAAACTCATCAATTTTGTTTTTTTTTTAAATTAAAATAATATCAAACTATCTTATCAATGACTTGGACCTTATTCGAGATCAATCCGGGATATCATGTATAAAAACCATGCTTAAAACAGTATAAAGATAAGAAACTTGTATAACATTGCTTTCAGATTTAGCTGGAAAAATATTCGATGGGTGGGATCTGGTCCTGCTATGGGATGATGAAATTATTATTATTACAAAATTGCGTAACTTAAGGGGAAATAGATTCTTGCTTGTTTAAGTGGCTGTTAAGTGGGGACAAATGGTCACTTAAGTCCAAATTGATGATTAAGATTGGTTTTAATTTTATTAGCTAGAATCCAATGTCATTTTGGATTTCACTGTGCATCAAATTGATGGAAATCTTTACAGTGATAATTATAAATAATGTATATATAATAGATTGTGTTGTATACAAATGTTATTCTTAGCATTGTACGTATAAATATATTTATGAACTATTTAAATGTATATATATATATATATATATATATATAAACTATAGTGAAGCTACTGTGTCTGTTTGAAAATGTAGTTGCGGTTGGTTTTTAAAATATTTTTCATGCCAAAATGTATAAAACTAATATTTTTTTTGTTTTAAAAAAAATTATTTTTGAGATCGGCGCATCAAAACGATCCAAAACATAAAAAAATTTAACAAAATCAAAAAATTAAATTTTTGTGGAACACGTTTGTATCGCGTTCCCAAACAATTAGCAAAAATTAAGGTTTTATTAATTTTAAAATGACAACTAAATTACAGAGAAGATCTTGTACTAAACTGATTTAATAAACTCTAAAGTTCAAATAATTGAATGTTGATAACCTACAAAACTGTTTTTGAATAATAAGCTAAACCAACCAAGCTAATAAAATCTAAATTGAATAAATATTTTATACCGAATTAAAAATTGAATATAAAAATAACAAGAAAAGTAAAATAAAAAACTACCTTGACTAATTATAGCTAATCGATTAAATATACTTTAAAAATCTCAATTCAATAATCAAATTAAAAGTTATTTAACTGATTTAGACTTTATATATATATATATATATGGAGAAATTAGAGGTGTTAGAGGTGTTTTAAATGCAGAGGTGAAGTTCTGACTTGGCTGAGGAATCGTTACAATTTATTCATCTCCTTTAAGTTATAAGAAAATATATAATTTGAAAAGGAAATATTTATATGGATAAGTGGGAGAATAAAGTAGTGGATGGAGGATGTAGATTTTGGGTATGTCCACGAATGTGATTGCGGTTATTTTTTAAAATATTTTTTATGTGAAAATATATTAAAATAATTTTTTTTTATTTTTTTAAAAAATTATTTTTAAAATCAACGTATTAAAATAATCCAAAAACTAAAAAAATATAATTTTAAAAAAATATAATTATAACCGCATTTCCAATTACTCTCTTCTTTTATCATATCATGCAAGGCTGTGATTAAGATCCAATTTCCATACTTTAGCAAAAGAAATTTGCGTTGTCATCTTTCTTTCTTTTTTGGTAAAATGATCTTTTAGAGCTGATTTGAGCATTAATTTACGCAATAGAAAGATTAAATGCAAAGCTGAGTGTACTTTGACGAGGCAATGTTTCTAGAACTGATAATTCTTATAAAATTATTATTTGGGTTTGTGTTCTAAGAATAATTATAAGAAAAAAGTATGTAACTTTTTAAAATATGAACATATTATCAATAATCAATTGACTCCTAAATCTTTCGATTGTATCGATCTTGCCTCAAAACATAATCAATATTAGACAATGTCACCCTTTCAAATATAATATCTTAGGGGCTAAATTGTTAAAAGAAAAAGATTTAGATACCCAGATATCGGGGAAACCCAGCGAAAAAATGAACTGAAATTACTATTGATGGAGAGAAACCATTAGACTACAATTACCTGTGTAGAGAAAAATCCTAATAACAACAAGTAAATTTGTGATTTTGTTGCTGACCGGTAAAATTAAAGGTACAGGCTCGTAGTTTTAAAATTTAACTTGAGGCAAAGTAAAAATTAAAGTTTGAGAGGGTTAATTTAAACTAATTTAATTTTTTTAATGAAAAAAAGTTAATGAATTTCTTAATGGGTTTTTATTCATGTTGATCATGTACCTAGATTTTGATCGGTTTAAACTTTAAATCAACAAGAATCAACAAGGTATTATATCCGCATGTCAAGCTGGTGATAGACTAGCTAGGGTTATAATTTCTTGTTCTCCTTCACAACCAACAAGGAAGATTGTAGAAATAAATTGAACCAGAAAAAGCAGTTCATATAATTAGCAATGATTTTAGGTATTATTTGGTTGATGATGTTACAGGTCAGTAGAGTTAATTCAAATTAATTTAATATTTTTTTAAAAAAAAATGTATTGAATTTCTTATTGGATTTTTATCCATATTGATTATGTCATGAATCAACCTAGATTTTGATCGGTCTAGACCTTGAATCAACGAGGTACTGTATCCACATATCAAGCCGATGATAGACTGGCTAGGGTTATAGTTTATTGTTGTCCTTCGCAGCCAGCAAGGAAGATTGTGGAAATAAATTGGACTAGAAAAAGTAGCTCATATCATTAGCCAGGATTTTAGGTATTATTTGGATGGTAATGTTACAGGTCAATAGGGTTAATTCAAATTAATTTAATTTTTTTAAAATAAATTAATGAACTTCTTATTAGGTTTTTATCCATATTGATCGTGTCACGAATCAACCTAAATTTTTATCGGTCTAGACTTTAAATCAACGAGGTACCATATCCACGTGTCAAGCCGATGATAGACTAGCTAGGGTTATAGTCTCTTGTTCTCCTTCACAACCAGTAAGGAAGATTGTGGAAATAAATTGGACTAGAAAAAGTAGCTCATATCTTTCGTTAGGATTTTAGGTATTATTTAGATGGTGATGTGACAGGTCAATAGGGTTAATTCAAATTAATTTAATTTTTTTAAAATAAATTAATGAATTTTTTTTTAGGTTTTTATTCATATTAATCGTGTCACGAATCAACTTAAATTTTGATCGATCTAGACCTTAAATCAATAAGATTCTGTATCCACGTGTCAAGCTGATGACAAGCTAGGGTTATAGTTTTCGAATTCTCCATGGCAACCAGCAAGAAAGATTGTGGAAAAAGCAGTTCATATCATTAGCCAGGATTTTAGGTATCATTTAGATGGTGATGTCCAAGCGAATCATCTGTTGAAATCTCATTGGGCGTAATAAAATTGATGGTAAGTATGGAGTAATTGGATGCAATATTTTTCTCAAGTCAAAACAAATCAAATCATGTAGTTAGAGTCCTTTTGACAAAAACTCACTGACTGGAAACTGAATTTGTGTTCCAATTTCAAATGAAATAATGGAAGAGATTGAAAGATTTTTACCAAATGATTTGGCAGGAATCTCTAATCTAAAAACAGCACATCGCCTAGGAAAACCTTTTTTTTTTATTATTTCACTTTGATTTTTTTTAATTTTATTATTTGATATTCAATAAATTATAAATTGATATTCATAATTAATTCTGAGTTTTTTTTTTATAGAATTATTTTGGTCTCAAACAAATATCAAGATAATTAATCAGTACTTTACTTTATAAGAGGTTAGTTTTATTATTATATAATTAAATAAAAAACATTTTCAAAAAACTACCAATCTTAGTTGAGTTTACAATTCGAATTACATGTTTAACGAGTTAAATTGAATTTACTTACACATTTGATAAAATTATTGTGTTTAACAAATCAAAAACTATTAAAATAATAAATTTTAATAAAATATCATTAAATCAAAATAATCTAAAAACATATAAATATAAAAAAATTTAATAAAATATTCAAAATTTAATAAAACATAATTAACACCACGTTTCCAAACAAATTTTCCAGGGACACCAACCCCCGTTACAGAAGTGAAATCTGAAGAAGCTTCTTCACATTAGGCATAGAAAGACCTCTTCTTGCAAAACCAAATAGTTAGGTGGAGTGAAAATCTTACCGTCATTGTCTCGACTTTTAGTAAAAAAGAGGTCGGGTTCTTGTTAACATCACTGCATATTTTCTTTCAACCAGGTGACAACACAGTAAAAAGTTGAATCAAATCTTTACTGCACCTGAGAGAGAGAGAGAGAGAGAGACATCAAGATGAAACTTCCAACAAGTAAATTTGGTGCCAGTTGGGCCCTAGTTAGGACGTATGATTGATGGAATGTGTTTCTTTTTGGGGTTCCTATTAATGATCATTGCAAGGGGTCCCCCTTTACAGCTGTCAATCTACAATCATAGGTTTTTATTATAACTCCGATTTTAAAATTAATTTAAGAACTTTTTATTTCTTTTATTATAAATTAATTTTTTATATATTTATAAAAACAACACTTTAAAAATCAATAATTACTATTCCTTCAAAAATCCACCAATACTAAACCCTTCTCGATTCATTATTCTAAACCTACCTGGAATTTTTTCTCAAAAAAATACTTGAGAATGTAATGTAAATTATATTTTTAAAATTTAAACAAAATATATTTTAAATTATTTTGATGTGCTAATATCAAAAATAATTTTTAAAAAATAATAAAAAATTATTTTTATATATTTTCAAAAAAAAAACATTTTAAACTTTCATAGCTACCACAATTCCAATCATACTTTAATTTAGATACTAATCTAGCTAAATTTGAGGAATTCGATGGTTAACTAGGCTAAAATCAAGCTGTGATTTTGTTCAAATCGATATTATTCCATTTAAGAGACCATTGTTATGCATCTTCCTTTCTCTTTATGTCTCTTTCCCTTATCTCGGAGCAGCACTTGGCTTTAACTTTAACTTCGGATGGTATATATAACCTTTGATGGAGGAGGGGAGGTGGAAAACAGAGGCCATCGAGCAGCACCATTTTGTTTCACCAAACATAACCATCTCAGCCCTCAGCTGGTGTTACTCGCAGCACAACTGTTGAAGGGTACCCTAAAAGGTCTCAAAGCAATTTTACTAAATAATAGTGAATAAAAATAAATACATGAAAAGCTCGTTTAATTTCCTAGCAGGTCCGGGAGATTTCTCTTTTTTCTTTAATGGCTAGTGTTGGTACGTAGATGTCACTCTCAAATCCATCTCCCCCTCCAGGCTGTAACGAGTGGCTAGGGTAGGCAAGTTTCTAATCTTCTTAAATGGAACATGAATCCGAACACTACTTGTTTCACATGCAGCCATGGGGAGATTCATGTCAGAGAGGACAAGGCCACAAGCTTCATGTTTTATGGTCTCCATGGTATGATAGACTCCTCCCTCTAATACCATGAAGGCTGCTGCCAAAGTACTGGCGGACGTCTGATTTTGTTTTCGACAACTTAAAGGGGCTTCCGGAGTTGTGTGTATCCTAACTAATTTTACAGGTATTGAAATTAATGATTATGTATACAAGTTTTTAATAGTCATCGGATTTATAAAACTTAAACTGGTAATCTCTAAAAAAACAAATCTAAAATCTAATTAATTTAGTTACAACCCCTTCTACTTCTCTAGAAGATCGGCTCCTATCCTCTTGACATCATCCAAACCAAACAAATAAACGATCTAAGAGCGTGACTACATCTTTTTAGTTTCTTCAGATCTTTGCACAGGCCCCATTGTCCAGGCAACAGGGCCCACCATATCCATTACACCAAAACATCCGAAAGTCCCATTTGAGTACAAAATAACAGTCTCCTTCCTTCTTCAATTCAACCCCTCGTTTTTGGGTAAGCAAGTTATTCCCATATAGCACGGCGTGTGTCCATGCGAGTCTCACGCATCGACATTGGTCTATATTGACGCTACATGCAGGAGGGCAAGATAAACCTCTATGCGCGTAAACCATATTGACACAACATGGAGCAAAGATTTAATTTCAATACGCCACAACTAATTCAAGGATATACTCGACATATATACATACATACATATATATATATATACATGTACGTGTAAACATGTGTCTACGTGTGAATAAAAAAGTGGGTACATATTAATATGCAAAGTAGGTGTGAATAAAAGAATATATTCTTCATTCATTCAACTGTTATGAACTGCAAGAATCTGAATGGAATACAAGGCCCAACAAGAGAGCCGAGAGGTTGGCCCTAACAAATGGGGTGTGTGCGAGTTATAAAATGGCAAAAACTAGCGGTACAAGCTATATAATAAATCACACGGGAGTTAGTGAAACGTACCGCTTTCTAGATGTTGCATCGATCATAACCAGAGAACCAGGCTGAGGGTTCCGCGAGTTTTGACAATTCAACTTCACCATCTTCCACGTTATAAAACGGTTCAAACTCCTCTCTCCATCGTTCATCACCTTCGCTAAGAGGCTCGCCTGCATCATACTTTGGCATGTCACAATCATTGTGAGCAGGTCGTCTTGCTTCTTTGGGCAAACGAGACTCTGCCACTAGCTCCTTTAGAGAACTAATCTCGTCTTCATGTTTTCTCTTCAACTTATTAACATGTTTATTCGCCTTTACAGCTTCTTGCTCTGCCTCCATAGCTCGCCTCTGCCAGAAAATTTCTAGTTAAAAGAGTGATGTTGAATAATTGCTAAGAACTATAATCGAAGTTCATAATTTCAGGTAGAAACTCTATCCTGTCAAAAATGAGGGTTTTCAATTGGTACATGCAAACTATAACACAGGATAGCCTAATCTTATCTTGCACATTATTCAGCGTTGTCCAACAAATTCGAAACAGGGCATATCTAGCACATTAATATTCGCGGTACTGAGCAGCATTAATCAAAATATACCATGCTTCCCCTATAGGCTTCATGAAGCTTCTTCTCTATCTAGCTGAGTGACATGCACAGGTGTTGACAAACCCAATATTGATGAGTTAATTGTAAAGGAAGCTAATCTAAAACTGATTTCATATGTTAAAAATTATGCGATAAATTCACAGACAATGATATGAGATTTGCATTCGAGCTCCAAAAGAAAACCAAGATTAAGCAAATGAATATACTGAAAAAGTAATTGCACAATGCGATAGAGTAGAAGGTACTTGAGTGAACAAAATGAAGAACTGATTTAGCTGATGATCATAATTAATTCGAGAGGTTTGCATGCAACATTTCTGGTGTGTGGGGCATTTTGAATGTGAAATTTCCTTTTATCTTAAAACAGTTTGACTTATCATTTAGCAAAACAGCAATTGGAATTGCTTGACTATGTAAGACACGTTATGTAGAGGTGATAAACCCAGAAAAAGGTAATAAGACTATTTGAAGGGCCTTCCTTTACTTGTTTCCTAAGCACGTGAAATGAAACTTTCAGACTAAAAGATGCATATCATGGAACGATAAGAAAAATGATCTTAACAAAGAACACAATAGGGTATCATGATTTGGCACTGACCTCGGCAACAACAGCAGCTTCTTCCGCTTCTTTCAACCTCGCAAGCAATTCACCTGCTGCTTGTACAGCTTCAGCAGTGTCCCTCAGTTGAGCCTGAAGTCCCCTGCTTTCATCTCTAAAATATCGCCTCTCCTTTTCTCTTTCAGCTTTCAATGCAGAAATTTCAGAAGCAAGAGCATTTATGAACTTGGATTCGGCGCCCCTAACTCCAGCTTTAGAAGCTGCTTTCTTGACATCATCTATTCCTTCCCGTATCCGCCTGTGCCTTGCAAGTAATTGAATGTGTTTCTCCTCAAGATCTGCATACTGTTCAAGCATGCGTGCATGTCCCTCCATGGCCATTTGCATTGCTTCCTTCAGCTCTTCTGCACATCTCTTCTCTGTACCCAATTCCTGCTTGAATTTTTCAGCTAACGCCCTGCTAGCATCAAGTTCAGCTCTCAATTCTTCAGCAAGAGAAATCCACTTGCTCTCAGCATCCATCCAGCGTGTTCTCTCCATTTCAAGTTTCTCCTCCGGACTCTCCTCAGATGATTCCTGGATTGTGTTAAGAAGGGGAGCCAAACTGGGCTCACACGAGTAGGTCAATTTCAGCAGTGAATTCCTTTTTAGAGCAGATGGGGATGAAGAGTCTGTATAGTACTGTAACTGGCTTCTTAAATCTTGAATCTCTTCCAACAAAACTTCCCTTTCACCCAAATCACAGAAGTTTCGATAATGTTCTAGCTCATCCTGTACTCTTTTCAGCTCAATATTTGTCTTTGAAACTTCGGGATGATTCTCATATTTCTCCTTCAAAAGCTGTAGATAAAAAATAGATATATATTAAAACTAATAAGCACATATGAAAATCTGAGTAAAACAGCCATACCTTGTGCTCGTGCATGAGTGCTGCGAACTCTTCCTCCATGAAATCCTTAGTAGATAAAACACCATCCATGAGGCTCTCAAGCCGAAGAATTTTGTCTTCCCTTGTCTGCCCTATTATGGAATTGCATTCCCTCTCGTGCTTGTATTGTTGAACCTGTAAACAATGACCAAGAAATCATTTCGACAGTAAGAAAATAACAAACTACATTGCTGTTGTCCAAAGTGGTAACCTACCAGACGGTTGAGCTGTGTTATCTCATAAGCTTGTTTGCCACAAAACTCTTCCAGGGCCATTTCTCTCCTGATTGCTCCTGCCAAACCTTCTCCACTGCCTGTGTGTTGACAAAATAATCAAACATGATGCATTTGGTCAGCAAAAATAGGGAAGCACAACCATTAAAATCAAAGCATCAAGATGAAGCCACCAAACGTACTTTAGGAACTTGTGTTTTGGGTTTGTCAATAGACTCTGAGCCAACAATGGGTACTAGCTGTAGGTTTGAGCTGTCATCGACGGGTACTAGCTGTAGGTTTGAGCTGTCATCGACATCTTTCACCTCTAGCTGTGTTTTGGTCTTGCAATTCGCACACAAGAATACTCTTTCTGATATCTCATCATCTTGAGGAAAAGTTTGCACACCCACATCAACGAGCGGAATCAGGTTAGATTCTGCAGGTTTACAGGCAAACCTGAATGACAATTGCCTAAATACAGAACTCTTGCGATGACTATCAATAATTTCCAAGCCACGGTGAAGGCTCGCCGCTAAATGTTCAGTTGGTGCAAGACAACTCTTACTGGTTTGAGCAGTTAGAGCAACAGAAGAGTTGGATTTTGCAAAAGAAATACGTAAGTTCTCTGGTCCTGGCTTGCTTTCATCTTTGGAATCTTTCTGGGAAGCAGTTAACGTTGATGAAGTCCGCAAACTTTTCCTGCTGCTGCTGATTCTAGGCGAAACACTTGGAGTTGGAGATTTAAGAACAGGAGAAACTTCAGAAGGAACTATACTGAGGCTAGAAGGAGACACACAATTCACTGTCTCATTTTGAGAACCATTGGGTTCACCTGTGGCAGCAATGCCAGTGGAATTTCCATTTTCAGAACCAGAAGTAGTGCATGAGGACCCAAACACCACCATTTCGTTTGGTGATTCTTCTGTTATCAATTTACTGGCAGAGGAACTAAGAAACCTTTTCTCCTCAACTGGATCCTCGCAGGATTCTGCATCAGTTGTGTCGATAAGTAAATCAACTGGACTTTCTAGTATTTGTAAGAGTGAAACTCTCATTTAAATCTGTAAATTCATGACAAATATTAGCATCAACGTTAAAAAAACCTGAAGTGTTTCTAGCAGGTTTAGCACAACTCGAAATCAGAATTTCATGATTCTCAGCTTGTTCAGATATTGCTTCTTCCATGTCAACATCTGTATCCTCGGTCCCTTTTTCGATGATAGATCTACCTTCATCAACATAATTCTCATCTGCAGAGCCTGCTGGTCCCAGGCCTACTTGAATGCAGAGCTTTTCAACAGCTTCCTCATCAATTTCCATCATCTCATCACCATCTTCATCTACTTGAGGTAATAGAGGACGCGGATGGATAAGGCTTTTCAGTATATTCAAACTTTTACGGGGATCCCAACCTGTTGGATTGTTGCTATTTGCTTTCACTCGGTGCAATTCATCCTATTGCATTTATCCAGAGTCATGTATTTGCTTAACTTCTCAGCTATTAAAACAAGAATATTAATAATTGAGAATGAGAGTTTACCCTTAGCTGCCGTATTACTTCTCGCAAGTGATTCACATCATCCTCCACCTCTTCATTAACAATGGCCTTATTCTTGATTGCCTTAGCACGCTGTGCAAATCGCAATGTACTGAAAGTTTCACTCTTACAACTGCATTTTTTATTAACATGAACTTCCATTATGAGAGCGAAGAAGAAAAGGGTGCTTTAAGACAGCAGTGTCTGCATTGTTTACCTTTGTGCTGGAGAAATAGCACACACCATTGCTAGTTTGGCATTGCCACCAAGTGATTCCTGTAATAAAAACGTCAACCTAGAGTCTCGGTAAGGTATATGCCTTTGCTTTCCTGTTTGAGAAATCTCAGCAAGAATGTTTATCAAGTTCCTGCAAATATAATAATTCATCACAATTGGAGGAAATGTCTCTCTTGATGCATGGTTAGAGGAACAAGTTCATTAGAAATTGCATCTTTGAAGCAGCTCAAACTCGTTTTTGAAAATACATCATAGAACAGAAGGCAAACAAAAAATTTATCATCTATGTTGAACTTCATATGTGTATGAGATGATTCTACCATGAATTTGACTCTATGACAGGCTCCTCCCTACATCTATCATTCCTGAACTCCAAGATTCCCATATTTAAGTATTCTGCATTCAGCTCTTAACTTTTAATAGCTTATCGGGGGGAGAAAGAAGAAGAAGAAGCTCTAAAACTTCTACCTCCAGACCATCCTACATTATTCTTTTAATTCTACAGTGCACTTCCTTTTGTTTTATAAACATAAAAATCCTGGTTGAGGTTTCGACAAAGCAAATCTTCATTTTCATTAATTTCTCAATATCAAGGGTGTACAATGAGAGAAAATGCTCCTAATGCTAAATATTGTCACCCCAATTTAAATGACATCTTGCACTTTGTCAATTTAATCATTTGCTTCAAAACCAGCGAGTTTAGTTGTGAATTTTCTACAAATAAACCATCACAATTTCAGAATTTTTAAAAATCATAGAACTGGGGAGGATAGACTTTAAACCAAACCAAATGACACCTCCTTTCTTATAGTCATATTACTAAATCCTCATGTTGATTTGCTCTGGTTTATTTGTCTTAAGAGAAAAGGATAATAATTTAATTTGGATGATCCATGATCCATTGTTCTACACCGGCATTACGTTCAGCTTTTTCTTGAACGTTCATATGTACTAATAAGATCTCATTTATTTTATTGAGCTCATTCTTTATCATGCACCAAAACTCTCCCATCATATGTATATGCTTGACATGGTAGCATAACAACAAATAATTGAAGAGAGTTGATTTTGCCTTTTTTGTAGGTAAATTAACTTAGACAACTGTTCAGAGATAGCATATGCACATATCATTACAATTCAAAGTTGCAGTACTATATTAAAAGCTCAGACAAGTGCCATATTATTTTATGTTTTACTTTTCAGATAAACTCGATATCATAAATGTTGTAATATCAGACCTGAATAAAAATCAAAAGATTTATTTTTTGACAACAATGTTATTTTCTGGAGCTATACTGATTTTACAACAACTTGAAACTTGGCAAAAAAAACAAAAGAATGAAAGTGATAGCTAATATATGACCATACCCGAGCTGTGACAGAGATCGGTTAATATTCCCTGCTTCCTTCAACCGTTCCCCTGCAGTGCCAGTTAACTTTTGTCTCTCTGATCCAGCTAGATCAACAAGATTTATTCTGCTTGTTTTCAAGCTACTCATTCCATCTGCCATGCTCTATAAGATAACATTTTACTTTAGAATCCTTCTTGCAGAAAATGTAAAACAAAATCAACAAAAAGAAACATGTTCAATAATTTACAAATTTTTGTTCATGTTGCTACTTTATGTTCTAATTGCTATATTCATGAGCAAATATTGTAACCAAACTTCACAATATCCCAACTTGCTCAGCTGGCAAATTTTTTTGGAGGAAAAATAAAGTTTGAATCCCACCAACAGAATCAAACCTCTATCAAAAAGGAAAAAACCAAGAAAAAGAATAGAATTTTGACAACATACTTCATTCCATAAGATGAAGAATAAATAGCATAGATGCATACATGAGTAGTGAAAGT
Organism: Populus davidiana x Populus alba var. pyramidalis; assembly: GCA_027475595.1. Taxonomy (NCBI): domain Eukaryota; kingdom Viridiplantae; phylum Streptophyta; class Magnoliopsida; order Malpighiales; family Salicaceae; genus Populus; species Populus davidiana x Populus alba var. pyramidalis. Next base: position 76,099 of record JANKYH010000897.1, read on the forward strand.
ACTACCTTGCATCGAGATTCAATAACACAGGTGAAAACACTATGTGAACGGGAACTCTCTGCATTTATGCTGGTGGCGCCAGTCCTCCTATTGGATAGTCCCTGCGTAGTTTATTTCACAACCATAAACACAATGCTAGAGTTCATTTTGAAAATTAAAATTTCAAACTAGGAAGAAGTTTAAAAGGAAAATAAAAAATGAAACAAGAATGAGGTAATCTCATCCTTAAATATAAGACTGAAAGCAAGTGATTAAGGTAAATAACAAACAGAGACTGCAATAAGAGTGTGTATCCTGCTTCAAGGGATATGAAACACAAAATTAATAGTTGATATTAACGGCTAGTCTTGCATGTGCACTGTAGGAGCAACTCTATCAACAGTCTACCTCTAGATTCCTTTTTAGAATGATAAAGCGAACCGAAAACCCAACTTCATTTTAATACAAACATTTTTTACTAAACTTCAGCTATTTTCCAATCTTCATTACTCTCTTTTAATATCGTTTCTCCACAAATGCAGACTTCCCTGCATAAGACTGCAATAATAATACAACTACATTCTGAAACTTTTAAAGCCTCGTACATGAGATTTTGAAATTACATGATGTAATTTATAGATTTTAATCATTTTTTACTTTTCTGATTTTTCGCCCTAGGATATGATTTAAAAGGTGAAGATGGTTTTCACCCTTCTAGAAAGAGTTGAAAAATTGAACCAGGTTTGGAACGTGAAAATCACCATGCAACAACATTTTGAAACTTTTAAAGCTTCATACACGAGATTTTGAAATTACATGATGTGGTGTAGATTTCAATCATTTTTCACTTTTTTGTTTTTCACCCTAGGATATAATTTAAAAGGTGAAGATGGTTTTCACCCTCTCCAAGAGAGAGTTGAAAAATTGAACCAGGTTTGGAACATAAAAACAACTATGCAACAACATTTTGAAACTTTTAAAGTCTCATACACAAGATTTTGAAATTACATAATGTAGTCTATTGATTTCAATCATTTTTTACTTTTCTGTTTTTCACCCTAAGATATAATTTAAAAGGTGAAGATGGTTTTCACCCTCCTAGAAAGAGTTGAAAAATTAAACCAGGTTTAGAACGTGAAAAACAACCATGTAACAACATTCTGAAACTTTTTAAACTTCATACACGAGATTTTAAAATTACATAGATTTCAATCATTTTTTACTTTTCTCTTTTTCACCATAGGATATAATTTAAAAGGTGAAGATGGTTTTCACCCTCCTAGAAAAAGTTGAAAAATTGAACTAGATTGGAACGTGAAAAACAACCATGCTTAGACCATTCCCTTCCATCATTTATGCTCTAGAACAGAAGGAACACAAGAGTTGTCCTTGCTCCAGCCATATTTTCATCTCCTTCCAGGAAAGCAAAAGAAATCATAAGAGTTCATTGCTGGTCAAGAAACTCTCTAAAGAGAAACAAATAGAGGAAAAGCATCTGCAGAAAGACCCCCTACCTTTTACAACCTAAACTACCAACAAATCTTCCGTTTGCTACGTTGTAAAATGAGGTAACCTCAACATGTTTTTTCCATGGGAGCATTGAAACTTGTATCTGAGAACTATTAAGCCGCAACCAATATTTGTGAACTTCATATAAATTTGTGCAAGAGCAGTGATTATAACAACAAGTTTATGTTCAGTGCAAGGTAGAAAGTAGTCTAAACAACATGTTCAAATATTTTACTTCATGGGCACTCTCATTATTCTTCATAGCAAAAGAAAATTGAAACCAAACCTTTATCAGGAGTTGAGTCACATCTTTCATTGTAAATACGTACTCCTCTCTGAGATTTTCAACATAAACACCAGTTTGCATGTCTTCTCTTATCTGGAAAAGAAACCAGACCGACAATCTAAGAAAACCATTTTTAATTCTATTAAGGACAGAGTAGGATGCAAAATTGTCCTGTTTACCTGAAGGTTTCTTTGACCTGGATCCAGCAAATCTGTTATTTGCTCATTATAGATCTGCAAAAATAAGTTTAATTATCAAGTGGTGTAAAATGCACGGTTAAAGAGCCAAGTGTGTACCGAAAGGAGCATTTAGAATTACTTAACCTCGAGAAAAGAGCAGCGACACTGATACTTAAGTTGTTTGTCAGCATGTTTAATTTGCTCCTGCAAAGGAAAGGAAAGGAAAGATGAGTATTGACGGTGATAATCTTCAACATAAGACAATCTTCAATCAGCTTGAGTGTGTAAAGAATCAAGCTTCACCTCATTTATACGATCAAAAAGTCGCTGAAAGACTCGGGGGGTCAAGCCTTGTTGATCACCTGATAAATTTTCACTTGATAAAGCATTGGCTGGGCCCCACATTGTGAAAGTCTTTCCACTCCCTGTCTGAACAGTACAATTTCAAGAGTATAAAGGAGAGTTGGAAACATCATCTTGTGCAATATAAAAGAAAGGTAGGAACTAACAAAACTGATTGGGGCTACCTGTCCATAGGCAATACAGAACTGTTACCCAGCAGCAAGACAATTCTCCACAAGAGGGGCTCCTACAAGTTGGGAACATGTCTAGCTGTGGAAAACAAGAATTAATAAAACTTAAATGAGTATTATTTAATTACCATGATCACCAATCAGTACACTGCAAAGGAACACATAGATAGAAATCATGCCTGAGTGGCCCCTGTATCTGCTACTGAGTCAAAAGCGAAGGTCTGTCCATTGATTGCCAACGAACTGTTAGACATTTTCTGAACTATCGTCTCTCCTTCCTCCTCGTCATCCCTTTTCAATGGCCGCATCCGCACTATTACCTGAAATATTGTAACACTAAGTTACCGAAAACTGTTTAATCTCAAATTCAACATGTAACCCGAGAAAATAAAAAGGCTAAAGCCTAGTGATCCTAATGCAAATGTTCTTACTCTTTCTTTGGCTAATAACAGATCGAAGTTCCAATCCAATCTGTTCCTTCATCTTATCAGTAACCAACACGATTTGAAAGTGAACTGAAGCCGTTTCTCATCAGCCCAAAATTTGAAAATAAGTGGAATCAAACAATAGAATGCTCAGATTTATCATCACAAATACTTTAAGATCACAATCCAGAAATAGAAATCTAAAATTCAATTTAGTGGAATCAAGAAAACTAGGATTTATAAAATTTAAAACTGAACTAAAATTTCCTCGTTGTTTAAACAGAAAATTAGAAAAAAAATATCAATTCAATTTCAGTTGCTAAAATTTTCTCAGAAACCAAAAGAAAAAACTAGGCTCTATTTATTCAGAAAATAATAATAATAACAACAACAATAAGCATAAAATACCTTGACGCCAGAATCGGAGAGCGAGTTCTCCGGCGAGGTCTCCATGCTGAGCTTGCGCTTGAGAGGATTTGAAGACGGAGGCCGAGGAGGCAAGGGACTCTTCAACTTAGCGGAGGCAGGGGACGGAAAATGCTTTAGATCGGAAGTAATAGAGTTCGGATCTGGAGGCGGAGCGTTCTCTTTAGACGATTTGGTCCTCCGCGATGGCGACGGCGAGGGTTTCGTCTTGTGAGAACTAGGGATTGGGGACTGCTCATTATGCGCTGCTGCTTCTCTCAAGATCGGGTTTCTTGGTAGCATAAAGTGCTTCATGGTTAGCTACAGAGTTTTCTAGAGAGAGAGAGAGAGAGTAGGGTTTGGGCAGGGTAGCGAGAGAGTAGGAGGAAGAGAGACAAGAAGGGAGCGTAGAGAGAGAAGTGCCGTTAGAGAAGTAGGAGTTTGAATTTCTTTTTCTTTTTTTAATTCTTTATAAGAGAAGGGGAGAGGGTATGGCGATTTTTGAATTTTGTTGCATCTGAGGTGGCGGGATCTGTGCATACAAGTGTAGCTTATTATTACTGTTTGTACGGTTGAGATGGTGTCCCAGCCATGATTTTTTTTCTTTATCAATGTATTCGTATCGTACCATTGTGTCTCATATTAGTTGAAGTGAATATGGATGATAATTTTTTTTTTTTTTTTTTATGTGGGTATCCTGGCCAGCTTGTGTGTACCTCGACTAATCCCACGGGCCCTGAAGTTAACGACCATGTAAGCCTCCAATGGTCATCATATGAGCAACCTAGAAATTGAACCTGAAAATATGGATGATAATTTTATCTAAATGGATACTGAACTAAGTGGGTATAAAAAATTTTATACAAGATAAAATTTAGGAAGGATTCGGGTAAAATTTAAAAATAAAATATCAGTATTAGATTAGGTATGGATATTAATCTACTCATGATCTGAAACTCAACCCAAAATTACTAAATAATTTTAAAAATTTTAAAAATACATGTATATCAGGCTAATAATATATTAAAAAAAATTAAATTAAAGCATTCAGGTTTGTACTTTAATTCATGTTATGATTACCTGATAAAATACTTAAACCTTGAACAAATTGGATTTAGATAATTGTTTTGTATTTGAATTTGAGTATGAATAATGTAAGACTTAATTATAGGTATTCATTATCATTTCTAGATATGAATAAAAATAAAAATTAAAAATGTATAAAAACATTATAATATAGCTTTTGAAAAAATTTCAAGTCTACTATAAATAAAACTTGATCAAATTTTGATAGAAATTAAAATACTTATTTTGAATTTATTTCAAAATCAATTGACAATGTAATAAGTGTTTGAAGAAAAAAGGAGTTACATCTAAAAACATGTAAAATTAATAATGCTGGTATTCCCATGGAGACATTAAAACATATATTAGTTATTCAGATTAATTATATTTAAAATAATTGTGTTATTGTTTGTAAACATAAGGATATTTAAGTCCACAAGGGATAAGAATAAGAATTAGATTCAATTAAGTTTTTTTTTTTTAAAAAAAAAAATATCATTCTCATCACTAGAGAATTTGAGATTCCCCTCATCTTAAGATAAAATTACATTTTCTAGTTTTAGGAAATGTATGTGTGTTTGTTATTATATATAGTATTTTTTAAAAATATTTTTTAATTAAAATAATATTTTTATATTAAAACATTAAAATCATAAAAAAAAACCTAAAAAACATTACTTTGTTGTTTATACATGAAAAAATAATTTAAAAAGCATATTGAAAAGCATATTTTCACATATTGTCCAGCGAAAACAACACATTTCCTGCAAATATTAAATTTCCTAGGATTTAATATTTTAAAATATTTAACTTTTTATTGCCTAGATAGACAAAGTAGACAATATTTTTTAACATCTTAACATTACCAAACACGTCATAATCTATCTTTACCTCCAAAAGGAGTTAAAATTAAGAGTTTTTGAAAATATAGTGGTTGTTGTTTTTTAAAGTGTTTTTTACTTAAAAATACATTAAAATAATATTTTTTTATTTTAAAAAATATTTTTTTGACATCAACATTTTAAAATAATCTAAAAAACATTCAAATAAAAAAAATTAAAATCTTTTCAAAAATATTTTTAAAATATAAAAATAAACAGGAGTTTAACAACCAGTAGACAAAAATAACTCTCCACTTGATAATTTATATTTCAATCAAGCATGGAACTCAGCAATGTACAATTGCAACTAATAAAACTAAAGGAATTTTTTAGCATATAAGAGACATAAAAGGAAACTACTCATGCAAGTTTTTTTTATTATTATTAACGTGGGTGTTCGGGTCAGCTTGCGCGCACCACGACTAATCTCACGGCCCACTGAACATCCTGCAAGCCCAGTGAGCAGGTAAGGCATCGCGGGGGTGACAGGCATACCGCACAGGGAGAACCCAATAAAGACATGAAGGGAACAAACTCTCCAACCCCACTCCCACTGGGACTCGAACCAAAGTTCGAAGGAAGGAGAGCTGTCCCAACAACCACTGAGCCACAACCTGTTGGTAACTACTCATGCAAGTTACATCGCCAAGAAGAGCATTATGCATGCCACCCGGAGGAGAGTCCAAAAATCTAATAAAATGGTCCTTAAAAGCTACAATCTTAGCAAGATAGCCTGCTCTGTCTTTGCTTCTTTTATATATATATATATAGGAAACAATCTTAGCAAGATAGCCTGCTTTGTCCGGCTTTTTTTTAATAAAAAATGATACCAAGAAAAAAATCAATGACTCGAGTTATCAATTCTATTCAATTGCATGAATTCAATTGTGCTAATAAAGGGCCTTATTAAGGAAAAACATTGAAGATTGAGGCCTAATTGCAAAAAACAAATATTGAAGATTAGGGTGAATCTGTAAAATTTAGAGGTTACAAGACTTGATTGAATTTTGGATTGGCCTAATTCTGC